>ML347459.1:0-37061 GCA_005239505.1 Nicotiana paniculata
GGTTTTAACCGGTCTGGGCCGGTCCGGTTACGGGTCAACCCGGCCCGTTTGCCACCCTTACCTTAGACTGCGCTGCGAGTCTCTCAAACACTCGCGAGTCTCAACAACTGGATGCATGCAGCTACTAAAAAGTTGACTGCCATATCCAGTGCTGTTGCAATACAGTCATCAGCCCCAGAAGAGCCTCAAGTACCTCCGTCAGTGGAGGAAACATTGAAGAAAATTCTGGACAACCAGAAGGTTATCATAGAGACTCTAGCTACGCATGGGAAGGTCATCAAGGATCTGGGCAAACAGGTCAGGAAGATGCGGAAGACTCAGGCATCAAAGGAGTCGGTAGAGAAGCTGTGCAAAGAAGTTGAAAAGTTTTCATTTGCCGGAGATCTTCCACTAGGCCTTCTCGTGGACCAGTCTGTCCAGTAACACCTGCAGCAGTACCAGAGAAAACAGAGGAAGCAACCGTCCAGTCTGAGGAGCCGGCTGCAACTACACACATTGTTGAGGAGTTGATACAGATGCTCAGCAAGCCAGTTGTCCCTTAGCCAGGAGATAATGAGATACACCTAGAGGAGATAGAGGGTGCTGAGGACCCCATGCAGGCTGAGGACACCACGCAGGCTGAGGACCCCATGCAGACTGAGACCACATAGGGAGTTTTCTCTACTCTCTACCCTTTCCCTGTTCTTATTTTTGATTAAGCTTCGAGGACAATGCTTATTTTCAGTTGGGGATGGTCCATTTTGATTGACATTGACATTAGGTATGTAATAACTATTACACTATTTATTCTTTATCTTTGTTTTCTCTTTGGTATGTATATATTTTTCCCCAGTTGATGTATATATTCATTTTTCTTATGTATATATTCGCCTTACTTCATTTTATATATTCAGTTTACCTTATGTAGTTTTTTTCATAACTTCTTTAGTTTGTTTTTCCTTAGTAGCATAACTTTTACTTACTTTAGTAGCTTCTTTTTAATTTGTTAGCTTCTTTTTTACGTTTTATATGAGAAATAAGCCTTTGATTTTCCTAATGCCACGGTTCTTTCCAAAGGTAGTTGTTATGTGAGCCGGGTGGCTCTTCCCAGCGATGGATGGCATGACAACATTCTTAAGACTTTGAGTCCGTTTTCTTTTATGTTTTGGTAAATATAGTAGTAATGAATAAAAGTGTCTCGAGCAGGCTTCACTTGGTACTAACACATTTACCTCTGACCATATGTTTAAAAACAAAGTTGTTGGCATAAAATAGGTTTAGATGTGACCTTTAGACTCTTGTGTTGACTTAAACAATCATCAAGTGGTTCAGTCGAGTCATTTGTGATTTTCAATCTTAGCTAGGGTTGTTGCGGGCCCTAGAATTTGTTCTCTTTAGCAATCCAGCATCTTGAGAAATGAGGTATTGAGTTGTAAGTCCAAGTTCCCGTGCCAATAAGTTTAGAACTTGCCCTGAATGTTTGTCTTGGCGAAATTCTAAGTGTAGCTCGACTTGAGAAATGATTGTAGGCTCTCCTTGGCCCCATCTGAAACTTGGAAACTTCCGTAGCCTACCAATGTGATATCCCTAGTCAACCCCTTTGAGTCGAAGCCCTTTTTCTTTCAATAACCATGTTACAACCCTTTATCCGTTTTATAATAACCCTCTTTTGGAACCCGATCTTTCCTTCGCATTCTTGAAAAGAAATTAGCAAAAGCATAAGTTTGGGGGAGAGACGAGGAGTTTGAAAGTGATAAAAGGTACAAAGAAGGAAAAGAAATGAAGAAAGTGGAAGGCAAGGAAAAGAAAAAGGCAAAAAAGAAAGATGTCAAAAAGAAAGTGAATAAGGTAGAGAGTTGAAGGGATTCAAAGAAAACAATGATGAAAGGGGTGGAGTAAATAGAAAAGGAGAAAAATGATTGTCATGATCAAGAAATAGTGACATTATATCTCTCTAGTTCCCCCAACGAAGAAGAAAATGACTCAAATAGTCGAGAAAGTATGAGCTGAAAAGAGAAAATGGAGTACTTAAGGAAAGATGAAACCATCATATTCCAACAAGTCCTACCTTGATCCAACAGCCTTCATTACATTCCCGCAAAAGCCCTATATGATTTCAAGTTGAGTGAGCATACATTAGTGGTGATTTACATAAAGGGCAAGCCTTCGGTACTTAGAGCCGGACTTGTGACATTCTTTTGAGAGAGATGAACGAACTTTTTCACAATCCTTGTTTCGAGTGTTACATTCTAAAGTTAGATTTGCTCATGGAGAGTAGAGGAGGAGGAGTTTGGGATCCACAATGGCCTACGTGATAGAGCGAGCTTTCTTGATGAATAAAGTCAATTCTTGATGCTCTAGTGTCACATTAGAACTATTGTACTAAAAAAAAAAGTCAAAACATTGTGTTGTTGATAATTCATATGTGTTGAAGGTAATTGTTAGTCCCAATTGATGCATGGTTGATTCACCTTATGCCAGCTAAAATATCCCCTTTGCTAGTGGAGGTGAGAATTACCTTATTTTCTTGAGGACAAGCAAAAGCTTAAGTTTGAGAGAGTTGATAAGTAGGGATTTGGACCTCTTATTTGCTCTCTTTTACTTATGTTTTAGGTTGAAAATGCTTAAAGGCATTCACGAAAACTAATGAAATGTTCTTGCTTACAAGAATGTTGCAATATGACCCAAACGAATCAAAATCAACTCACAAAGGAGCCAAAAAGTGATCAAGAACCAAAACAAGGCATAAAAGCTAACTATGCGGACCGCATAATTCTAGTGCTGCCACATAAGGAAGGTTCAGAGACTGAGAATTATGCAAGTCAAGTGGTGCGGACTGCACAAATATTGTGCGGCCGCAAAATTCAATGTGCGATCGCACTCAATATTATGCGGATCGCAATAGATGAGATTTGGAGAGCTGGCATTTTGGCAAAATGAAGGATTGCGGACCGCACCAAAATTGTGCGGCCGCAGTATGTCAAGTGCGGTCGCACACACAATTGTGCGATCCGCAGGAATGAAGATTCAGAGAGTTGGGTTCAAGTCCAAAAACAAGAAGAGCGGACCGCATCATTTTTACAAATTCATAAGCTAGGATAATATTATATGCTATTTTCCTCTCTATGATGAACCCAGCTTGAGATGCACAAATTATATCCGGTATAACATTCCACAATCTAGCAGTAAGTATCTTGGAGATAATCTTGTACAAGACGGTACGACAAGCAATTAGTCTGAAGTGTTTAACTGTAGTAAGATTGGTTATTTTTGGGACGAAAGTAATGGAGGTGAAGTTTATAGACTTGTACATTTTGAGTGTAGCAAAGAAATCGTTTGCTGCTTCCATGATTTCCTCTTTAACTGTATGCCAAGCTCTCTTAATCGTCAATTAACCTTTTGTAGAATTGACGAAATCTATCATTGGGAGACAGATATTTAATCTTTCAAAAACTAATTTTTTAAGAATAAATATACTTTTAATGCAAGGTGCGACACTTGCACAAATGAACTTTGAATTACCCTTTTAGAAACTTGGCCGAATAGGCAAAAAGTTATAAATTCATCAGTTTGACTTCCATAAAATAAATCAAACATACCTTTACGAAACATAAAAGTGAAGGGAAAAAGAGCCAACAAGAACAACAAAAAAACAAATCCTTTTGAAATGGACTTTTGCTCATGACAAATTTGCAAATTATGTAACATTCAATAAGCTACAAAAAAAGAGCCGTTGTGCACAGAAATACACACTCAAATACACACAAATATATGAAAACATTCACAAAAATTAGCACTATTGGGGAGGGTGAGTGTGGGGTTATAACACAAAGGTAGTAAGATGGATGGAATTTGTTATGTTAAATAATAGTATCTTTTAGATTTTTAGAATTAAATAATTTTTTTCGCATAACTTTTTCAAAATATTTTAAATATTTTTGTAATGTTAGTTAGTTATCATAGATTATTCTACTTTCAAAGTGGTTTTTCAATTTGTAAATTTTTTGAAAAAGCTTAAAGATTTTGTTTTAATTTTACATTTAAAATTGAGAAATTTGACTGTTAAAATAATATTTTTACATTTTAATAAGTCTAACACAATGCTTATCTGAATTAATTATTGAATAAAAAAAGACTCCTGGATAATAGCATGTGACAAAGAGGACAGGGGTAGAAGTCAGCCTGTCAAGTCACTATTTTTAAATTTAAAAAATATTTTTTCTTTTTTTCTTTCACAGTATTTAACGTTAAATCACATCATTTCACAATTCAGTAGTAAAGCTAATTCACTATACTACTTGCTTCAACTCTACTCTCTCCTTTTTCCTCTGACATTTTCATCTCTTTTCTCTGTAAGTATAGTCCTGAGTTTTTTCTTTCTCTTTTTTGTCTTAATACTTTTATTTATATTTGCATTTGTTTTGTTTATTAACATGTTTTTATTCCTTTATAAGACACACCCTCATTTGCTCTTTTTACTTTGTTTTTTTCTGAGTGAAACTTAAGTAGAGGGAGGAAGACGAGTGTAAAAAGATAGAATCTTTCTGTGTTTGGTGGTGTTGAAACTCATAAATTCTGCTTTTTTAGACTAATTTTATATTTATATTTGTAGCTTTGCGTTTATATTTTACTATTTCCTTTTGTAGAAGATTTTTATTCCAAAAAAAAGAAAAGGGAAATCTGAAGAAATGACTAAAGATGAAGACTTTAAGCTACTCAAGATCCAGGTATTTTTTTTTTTCCCTCAGGAACAATTATGTTTAAAAAAAGTTGGGTTTTGTTTTTTTATTCATATAAAGTCATTTTTTGCTTTGTTTTTACCTTTTTAGTTTCCTCTTTATTTTGTTAATAATTATTTAGTCCATCTTCTTGTTTAGACTTGTGTGCTCAGAGTGAATATACATTGTGATGGGTGCAAGCAGAAAGTGAAGAAGCTACTTCAGAGAATTGAAGGTTCTTACTTTTTTCACTATCTTTTTTTTTAAAAACACTTTTCACTATTTTTAGAATGTTGTTTCCATTGGTTATTGCATGTAAAGATTGTAGCTTTACTTAGTTTCTTGAAAGTTTGAGCATCTGTTCTATTTTTTCTGGTGTTTTACTAGCTACTTTTCCTTGCCTTTTGGGGTTAAATAATAATTAATTGAATGCTTATAGTTTAATTAAGTAGTCAAGTCTTGAAAAGACTAGAACTTGAAGTTGTATAATGCATTTACTTTAAGTGCCTTTTGGGGTTTAATTGATATTTAACTTGCTTATTCTTTTTTTTAAAGCAGTCACAAAAAGTGGTATCTCGTTTTTTTGTCTTTATCCTAATTACTGGTTGTAAAATTTTTCCCCTGTTGGTATGTCAAGATTTTAGCTTTTCTCAGTTTCTTGAAAATTTGAGCATGTGTTCTGTTTTCTCTAGTGTTCAATCTTTTTCCTTGCCTTCTGGGATAAAAAAAGGGACATAACCCGCCGCATCGGACTGGACCACAAGTATTTATTGCACATACCCTTATCTTACATTTTTGCAAGATGCTTTTCCACGCTTCAAATTTCATGACTTCCGGGTCAATCACCCTAAATGAAGAGTGGCTAACAAGATGCAAAACATATCATAAATGTTGAATTCTAAGAAAGAGGGAGGAGGGGTAACATGGCATCAACTTTATCGATTATGCTTAGCCTCCTTTCGCATTTTGGATAAACTAATAAATAATTGAGTGATTATAGTTTCATTAACTACTCATGTGATGAAAAGACTAGAACTTTATGATGAAGTGCCTTTTGGGGTGTAATAAGTGCATTGGTGATATAATTTTTCCTAAATCCTAATTATTGGTTTTTAACTTTTTTCACTTGTTTGATTTTGCCTTTTTGTTGTTATAGGTGTTTATCAAGTAAACATAGATGTGGAGCAGCAAAAAGTGACAGTTTCTGGTAGTATAGATTCTGAAACTTTGATTAAAAAGTTAGTTAAGGCTGGTAAACATGCTGAGCTTTGGTCTCAAAAGACTAATCAAAGTCAGAAACAAAACCCCAACTGCATCAAAGATAACAAGAACAACAAAAATCAAAAGCAACAAGGTTTAATTAAGGGTATTGAATCCCACAAGAATCAGCAAAAAGTCAATCTTGTGCAAGAGGAAGTCGATTATCTTGTCGAGGATGATAATGATGAGGAGGGAGATGGTTGTACTGAGGAAGAGATGAGGTTTATGATGAGGGAAAGAGCAAGACAAATGGCTCTTTTTAGACAACAAGCAGAAGCAAATAACAACGCGAAGAAAGCTATTGCTGCAGCTATGGCCAATGGTAAGGCAAACAACAACAATGTTGGCAATGTGAATAATGGCAAGAAACAAGTCCCTATTCAGAATATGACAATGAAGCCAAATCCAGGAGCTAATATTGACCAAAGAACATTGGCTGCAATGAAGATGAACATGAACAATGCTGCTCAATTAGGGGGAGGCCAAAATCATGTCAATGTCAATCTTGGTGAGGCGGCGAAAATGGGAAATGACATAAATGCAATGATGAATTTTGCTGGCTTTCACGGAAATAATGGGACGACTGGTCACAATGTTGCTGCAATCTTGAATGGAGGAGGGGGAGGAAATGTCAATTCTATAAGTGGAGGAGGATTTCAAGTTCATCCAAATAATGTAATGCAAGGATCTTTAACTGGTGGCGGTCATAATAATCCTTCTGCTTCAATGCTAACGAACATGAACAATGGAGTCCAACAGCAGCAGTACAATCCGTCGTCCGTGCTAATGAATTTGCAGAACAGGCATGCTATGCAACAACCTCAGATGATGTACAATAGGTCTCCTTTCGTTCCCCCATCAACAGGTTATTACTATAATAACAATAGTAATAACTATGATAATTATGGTCAAGTCCCATACACTTCCTATGTTGATCCTTATTACACTTCTGCTGCTGCTGCTGTTGATCAATCTGCAACTACTTCTCATATGTTCAGTGATGAGAATCCTAGTAGCTGTTCCATTATGTGATGAATGACCTTAGGTTGTTTCTTCCAATATTTTGTAATGTGGGAATTGAAGTAAATGGTCTGAGGATGAGGAGTATTTTAGGTCCTCAATCTTTTCTATTAACATCAAATATATGATGTTTAATTTGTATTTTCTTGGTACTACAATTCTATCTTGTATAATTCTAGTGGTTTATCTTTATCCATTTGTATTACTAAAATGGTGGAAGAACATGTTTTATATATGGTCTTTTTTTATTGAAAGGAGGTCTTGGCGTAACTGGTGTAGTTGTCTCCATGTGACAAGGACTATATGGGTTTTGAGTCAGGAGGTCACGGGTTTGTAACGTGTAAATAGCCTCTAGTAGGTTGTATGCATTATGCAATAGACTCTAGTGATTCGGTCCCTTTATGGACCCCGCGCACAATCGAAATTTAGAGCACCGGATTATCCTTTATATAGTCTGTTTTTATGGTTTTGAGGAATATAGTCAACTTAAGATATGGAATTGAGTTTTTGATTATTAAAATGGAGATGAACAGACAAAGTGTGACATTGGACAATGGAAAGGTAGTAAGAATTTGGTTGTGTTTGACACAGTATCTTTTGGTACTGCAAAAATATAAATTTGGGGGAAAGGATGTTTGGTGGATGGCACGCGCAAATCACGTGGTTGCTGTGAATTTATGTTACCTAATGGACCACCAAAAGGTACATAGCCTTTTAGGGAGAATGGGTATTTGTATTATGTAATAAGCTACTATACTACTTCTAGTTGGGAATAGGACCAACTGTGAATCAAAATGTGGTATTTTTGGACTCAAACAATCGAAATGCGTGGAAAAAAAAGTTAATGATCAAAATACATATAACGTCCTTTTAAAAGCCGCGATATCTTAACGGCCGTTTGTCCGTTAAGATGTAGTGCCTTTAAAAGAGTGTTAAACTTGAATTTGAAAAGACGGTAAAGCGCCTTAATACACGGCGCTATACTTGCATAAAAAACGGTCACCTTCCCTCCCCCACCAAACAGAAAACTCCCCTCCATTAAAACCCAAATTTCAGTGGTCCCCCATTAACGACCAAAAAAACTTGAGTGGAGCCTACCCGTCCCACAAAAAGTAAAGATTCTCGGTCCCACATCCTAGCTAAGGCGTTATCTCGTTGTGGGTTGCTTGTTTCGGCTCCAAATCACCAAATCTTCAACTTTTCAAAAACCTTAAATCGAGGTATTCTGACTTAGTTTTTGTTAAAACTCGTATAAAAAAATGCATGTTAGTTATTTTTAATGTGTTTTGTGATTGTTTTGCGATTTAACTAATTTACCATTTTTATCCGGACAATGATATTAGTGTGCTAAGAAATTAATAAAAATAGAGAAATTATTAGTAGTTGTTAAAAAAAATATTAGTTAGTTACTTTTTACTGTGGTATATGTATTTTCGTGAATGTTTTGTGATTAAATTTATTTGTAATTTTTATCCGATTTAGATTATTTATTTTCTAAAAGACTAGTAAAATAGATAAATTGTTACTTTTTGTTTCCTCTAGTGTTATCTTGTGGTTTAATATAGTTCTCATATTTGTAATGTTGTGCCCTTTTAGCGTAGTAAAACGTAATACCCTTTAGCGTAGTATCCTTGTAGTTATTAAAATTAATCATTTAAGCATATATTATACCCAAAAATACGTCAAAAAAACTGATTGTTCAAACACAAACTCTGTCCAATTATAGTCAACGATGGTAAGAAAATAACATGAGAAAATAACAATATTTCCTGGATACCTTGGTGCTACTGGGCCTCAAATATCGAGCCCGTAACCCATATGTGAATATTTAATAATTAAATCTTGTATAATTATGAAAATTAATTATTTAATTTTATTATAGTAAAAATAAGTGAACCATAAACAAAAATATATAATAATAAAACTAATATATAAATTAATAAAACTAACATATACAATATTAAAGTAAATATAAATAATAAACTAACATTTAAAATAACAGACATGTTGAGTGATAAATCGAGATACTTTTCTCATTATGAACACAAGAATTCAGGATATCTTAGTGCTACTGGGTCTCAAATATCGAGCCCGAAACCCATATGTGAATAATAATTAAATCTTGTATGATTATGAAAATTAATTATTTAATTTACAAACAAACATATAAAATAATAAAACTAACATGTAAAATAGTAAACTAACATATTAAAGTAAAATAATGTAACTAATATTGCTTAATTTACAGTAGACGATATGGAGGTTCCGTCTTTGCATCCTGGACCTGCCAACCTGGAGCTACTATCGTTACAGGGCGATCATAGGTCGTCCCACATATGGGAGGGACAATTATTGGCCCAGACTTCCCCCCCCCCCCAGGAGAGTAGACGATATATGAGGCTTTCTCAAGGACCGCACTCTCCATCCCCATACAATCAGACGCCTCCAAGTTACGGGCTTTTATCGGATTGTGGAGATCGGTCGGTTGCAACTGTATTGGTTGTTGATCATGGCCCTGATAGAGCGGTGGAGACCGGAGACACATACATTCCATTTGCCCATTGGCGAGGCCACTATCACGATGCATGACGTGGAGGTCATGTATGGGCTGCCCATTGATGGACACCCTGTTGCTCTACCGCATGCCATGAGAGAGTATACAGGTTTCCAGTACCTGGACATCCTGCAGCGGCTCACCGGTTTCCAGCCACCGGAGGAGACTGCACTGGTTGGGGCCAGTCGTCTGCAGTTGACGACTGTCCGGCAACATTTGGAGGCATTGCACCCTGACATCACAGACGATATACCGTAGCTTCATATTCACCGGTACACGAGGTTGCTGCTGCTCCTTATGTTTGGAGGGGTTTTGTTCCCGAACACTTCGAGGAACCTAGTCAGCTTGAGATTTTTTCATCATCTTGAGCGGTTAGATGATTTACCCCAATACAGCTGGGGTGTTGCTGTTCTCGACTACTTGTACAGGCAGATGTGCTGTGCGAGCATGGGCAACTAGCATGACGTTGTTGAATTTTTGCCGCTGCTACATGTGAAAACATATTCGAATACTCTATTCAGTATAACATACCCGGTAAAAATATATCTTAAATTTTACGTCCACTTTGTATGTTAGGTTTGGGCCTGGGAGCGGTTCTTGTAGTTGCATCCACCTCTACCACCATTAGCTCCGGGTGCACCACCTCCTTTTCTCCCTCTAGTTAGGAGGTGGGTTGATAGACGGGGATATGGACGAGAGTACGAGGCTCGACATAATCTCCCCTTGTGCAAGGATATGTTGGATTTGTTGGAGGTCGCACATGTAAATGTATACCTAAGTTTACTTGGCTTGGCTTCATATGTCTTGTGTATACTCACGTTTTCTGTTGTTACTTAATAGTTCATTTGGAGGCCATACAACGACGAGCTAATAGCTGGCTTGCCCGGTTATTGCTCGGGCGGCCGACTTATGTGGAGCTCTTCCGTCCCGTTAATGCTCCTTGATATTGTGGAGCATCATGCTACCTAGCGGGTATTTCGCTAGTTTGGCCGCCCACAGCTTGTACCACAACTGCCCGCCTGGCATACCACACATTACCAGCAGGATGATCGTTCCATGGTGGACCAGACATATATGACATGGCTAGAGGCGCAAACGATACTTGGGACCGGCAACTTGACCTGATTTCGTCCCCCCTTCACCGTGCCAGACGGATACTGAGCATGATTATATGGGATGGTACCGCAACGTAACCCGATTTTTCATCGGGAATCCCATTTATCGCGCTGGCGGTTGGTAAGTTCCATACGCCGGGAGGCACGATACACTTGTATGTTATTTGGTATACTTACTTATAACTTTAACCTATCGTTCATTAATTTATATTTTACATGTTGTGCAGGCTATTGGCCTTCATTTGTTCCACCAGTTGGGACTGCAGATGCAACAACATACCGTTGAGGGAGCGGCCACTTTATACGAGTATGGCCGGCAGGTTAAAGATCTGGCTGCCCGAACATTGCAGCGAGCCCGAGATGATGAGCGCTTTGGACACAATCCAGATTATGTGGCGCCAGAGCAGTATCATCGTGGGGGCACCAGTGGTGTCGGAGCGTGGTCGACGTGTCATGTGTGCCCCACGAGTTAGGGGTGTCCCACGAGGTCATGGGGGTCGGCGAGGAGGTGGTCCCCAACAAGGGGGCGTTGAGGCATATGTTGAGGATGTTGGAGCTGATCAGCCGGGTGACCTCCATGAGCCAGACTACCCTCACAGCAGCATGTCATTCAACCTTTAACTTCAAATCACTCTAGGGATTTCGCAGGTGACACCGTCAAATCCATTGTTGATCAAGGGCACAGGCATTGCGGGAGATGATTGGGATCAGTATTTTGCTGATCCTCTAGGCCAATCGACCGTTGCTGATGATCGACCAACACGAGATGTGGATAGTGGGCGCCGGCTGATTTATGACTCATCATCGAGGGATGCTGGGGATCCTTATGTTTTCTTTACTAAGGCTTCATCCTCGCCCGTGACGGAAGCCACTTTGTGTGATACTTACCTGACTGCGACAAATGATTATATTCAGGAGCCCGACGAGACCATGGTAAGACAATTTAAATTTTGTGACTTAACACATACATTACAAGTATATATTTTCATATACTGAAATATTTTATTATTATGTAGGTTACTGCCGGACAGACGACCCCTTCTACCGAGCCTACCAGCCCTAACAACGATCATGCCACAACGCATCCTCCGATAAAGAGGCGACGTGATGAAGATGATCCTAATAGCTGGGCGGGATGGGATGCGCCTCAGGACAACGGCTACATTGAAGCACACAGGATGTGGGACACATTGATTTTTTTTATATTTTATGTACATATGACACTCAGTAAATAATAGAAAATATTTTTATTGTTTACATTACATGAGAATTATGTTTTTATTTCTCCTGTTCTTCGTTATTTTAACACTACACCACAAACACAAACATAGCAACTTAACATAATTTAAATTCAGTATAACTAAGAAAAATACATGACACGAGAAATAGATAAAATACTACACTCAACATATACATGTGTTTGTTTAGTCACTATCGCCTATTATTCTCTGCTCCAACCACTTAAATTTTTCTCCCATTTTATTTTTTTCTTCTTCCGCCACATTTAGTTTCTCCTGCAATGACAGACTCACCGCGTTGGTATTCACCGTTCATATTCCAAACATAGTGCAAACATGATTTGTAGTATTCCTGGTTAATGGGTTCATCATACCATTCCTCAAACATACAACGATTTTCGTCATCGCCTCCAACCCTGTATAGACACATCCAGTATTTGTGCCAACATTACCATCGGACCGACATGCCTTCATAATCGCACGTTTGCTACAATAGCACATTGGTTGGTCATTGCGTTCAAACATTTGTTAATGCAAGAGAAATGAAAAATTTATGGAAAGTTTTGCTATTTGTTTTGGTTAAGCGCATGTGATAACTAAAATTCTCTAGTTATTTTTAGGCAAGACAACACACATAACGTAGTATTTAACCGCGCTATGCTTCGCATGTTAAAGATTCTTTCGGGTACAATACAACTTTTCCAGAAGATAGCTTTTGCAGGCCGATAACTTTTCAGGTCGACAAGACAACACACATGACGTAGTATTTAACCGCGCTACGCTTCGCGTTTTAAAGATTCTTTCGGGTGCAATACAACTTTTCCAGAAGATAGCATTTGCAGGCGGGCAACTTTTTCAGGTCTATAAGACAATTGTTTTTTTAAAATGAGTTTATGTTAGATTGTTTATCTGTATGATTATGTTAAATATCAATAATATTTAACAGCAATGGAAACATAATTTCATTTCATTCATTATGCAACTTAAACAAGTACATACACTTATTACAACCACAATACGGAAACAATAGACTACGTGTATCCTTGATAACTGGGCACATTAGATGAACTTACACCAGGAGTTGGATTACCACCGCCACCCAAACTAGATGAAGGACATTTACGACAGTCGTGTTCTTTTTGCGAGCATATGCCATATTTGCGTGCATAAATGGTATCACCAACATCTATTTGGTTCCGTATATGCGTTCTTTTTTGCAATTGTCGCTAACGCAAAAACTCCTTGTTACACACAATTTTAAATGGTTCTGGCGGCCAATAATGCTCAGCACCCATTGGCTGCAACTGCCCACTATAAGTGTTTCAGTATGCAGTAACACTATATTCTTTATTAACGTAGTTGGTTGGCCCTAAACCTATATGTTGAAAGCACTTGATGGCATGTGAGCACGACATATGGTATATGGGCCATTTCCTACAAGAGCATAACCTTCTGGATTTATTTATGGTGTGTATATTATTCCCCCGTTTTTGATGGATAGCGGTGCGAACTTCAAAAATATTTCACTCGTGGCAATACTGTAAATATGAATGCCAATGTGCTCGCTGCCTGTATTTCTCAAATCTTTTCATTGGTAGTGGCATAAATTCAACATCCCTTTTCATCAATGATATTGCAGCTCTAGCCCTTTCAACAAACCTCTCCGCCATCTGCTTGAATGACATCCGCACCATGGCAGTGGCAGGCAATCCTCGTGCAGACTTCATTAACCCGTTGAAAGACTCTGACACATTTGTAGTCAGAACTCCCCATCTTCTGCCACCATCCGCATGAAAAGTCCACTTGTCAGGCTGATGTCGCATCAACCAATGATAGGCTATCTCGTCTTCTTGCCTGATAGATTCCATGCGCCTCCTGTATTTACACTCTTGGTGTTCTGTTGCAGCCATCCACCTTAAATCATGCAAATCCTTGTTGGGATGTGCCTTCTGGAAATTGGCCTTCAGGTGCCTCACACAGTAATAGTTTTAAGCATACTTATCTTTCCATGCAAGAAAATTCTCTACAGAACTTATAATACCACAATGCCGATCAGATATTAGACAAATACCTAAATGATGTTTGACAACATGCACTTTCGAGTGGTTTAAAAACAGTGACCACGTCTCTTGGCTTTCATTCTCACAAATAGCAAAAGCTAAGGAAAATATAATTCCATTAGCATCTACTTCAACGACGACCAACAACTTAATATCATAATTTCCATAGACATGAGTGCCGTCTATGGATATTATAGGCCGGCAATGCACAAAACCATCAAATGCTGGTTTAAATGTCCAAAACACGTATCTGAATATATATTCTGGTATTCCCGTACTCTGCTCAAGCTTTCATTCAACAATAGTCCCGGGGTTAAAGTGTTGCAATACGGCCATGTACTTGGGTAGGGATGCTAATGACTTATCCCAGTTACCATAAACAATTTCAAACGCACGTTTGTGCCCGAAAAATGCCTTTCTTTTGGTAATGGTGCACCCATATTCCTGGTGGACGGATGTAATACAATCTTTGATATTGTACCTTATGGACACTTCAATGTGTGGAATCAAGACAAGAGAAATCAAGTCAACATCCAAGTTGAAGTGATTCCCATTGAATGTGTCTATTTCAAACCTGTGGGTGCCAATATATTTACCCACTTTGCACATATTTGTTTTCTTCTTCTTCGCACGCAACATCCAATTACAACCCGCAAACCATCTATAACAAACAACCTTGTATACATCCGGAGATGACTCCCATACCATCATCTCATGATACTCTTTTACGATGTACATTCTCACCGCTCTGCTTAGGCGTGATCTATCAGGAAAAAGCATGCCCTTTGACAACATCGTTAGTTTAGACTCATCCCACATTGCTGTCAGAATTTTGTCAATATCCCTTGTGAGGTCATCCACATCCGACATACTTGGCAAATGATCAAGGAAGGGAATATCTCTTGAATGAAACGACACGTGGGACTCGTACACTCTTGGTCTAACTAGGGGTTGGGGGGGGGGGGTGTGGAGCATGCTCCCTCGTCAAATTAGGTCCAACATTCTCTTCCTCCTACTCCTCACCCTCATCAGGGAAGGGTGTGTCATCTCCGTACTCATCTACATTGTTTTCATAATCACTATTCTCTTTCTGACTCTGTGCAATGCCAGATCCCGATTAAATATGTCGTCTTCGGGAAATTGATTCAGTACATGATGTTATCCTGTTGGTGATGACTTCCAGATGGACCACCATCATCCAACACACCAGAACTATGCATATTTCAACTGGGCATTGGTTCATAACTTGTAAAATTCATATCTGGCCGGTACCCCTTGTGGAATATATGAGTGTCAATAGAAATTCAATACAACAAAAATAAACATCGTAACACAAAGGAAAAATGAAATTTACCACTAGTCTTATGGATTATGTAAAGTAGGAGAGAAATTATTTCCTTTCTCCTCATTCACCTGTGGAGATAAGTTTAGATCAGGCCAAACTCTTTCAGCCGGAACCTGTCCGGCTAAAACTGCTCCAAAATAACCATCCAATGATTGAGGGATATCCTTGCTTTTCGCAACCTCATTATTGCGAACGTCTTAAACCTTGACGTACATTTCCAACATTTTTAGCACAAGAAATTCCCGGTATTCATCTGAGTCCTAAAAAAATCTCTCAGAGTTTCTTCATCCTCGGTATTAAATTCAGCATAACGAGAAACCCCTTGCGGAATAGTAGAATACGGATATCTTCTGGTTATTTTAAGATTCACCAAACGTTTGCTCACACTCATTTTTTACATAACAACGATACCGATCTATTTTACTTCATTGTAAGTGGCAACTTAACATGACACTGTGAAGATAAACTATAGCTTACTGAGTTATTCGCCACCACAACCTCACCCCCCAATATAATGAAATTCTAATTCTTCGCTCTTCAGACATTATGACAAAATGCAAAACAACTTAACGAAGAAAAATTTCACAAGACTTGAGAAGATTTCTGAATGGATTTTTACAAAATCGTTAACGTCTTTAAATAAGATAATGCCTAATCCGGGGGGTCGAATTTTTTGAGGTATAGCGTCTTAAATAAGGGTGCCCATTTGAATTATTGTTATGTCAGTTAAGCGCAGAAGAGTTATTGGTGGGCTCACAAAATATGTATAGCACCGTTTATTAAGGCGCTATACCTCCTGTCTTTTCAAATTCAGGTATAGTGCCGTAATAAAAGGCGCTATCTGTATAACACCCTTTTAAAGGGCACTATACCTTAACGGGAAAATGGCCGTTAAGGTATAGCGCCCTTTAAAAGGGCGTTATACATATTTTGGTCACTATCTATTTTTTCCACACATTTTGGTCGTTTGAGTTCAAAAGAACCACATTTTGGTTCCAGACTCGTGTTGGGATATACTATTAACCATGCGATTTAGATATAGTATTGTGTTTTATTCTTTATGGAATAATTATTTATTTAATTTATTCAATTTAATAAAGTACTATTTTAAATAGATCATTACATGTGTGTCCTTTTGTTATGTAATAGACAATTTAGTGTATGGAGTCTTAGCTCATGTACAGAAGATTAAATTGTCGGTTCTCATAATTAATAAACTATGTTCACAATCAAAGATATTATTGGAAAAAATATCTTGATGATTGTCGCACAAGATTATAGTATAATTTGTCTTGATTATGGGAGTGGTTTTACTCCGACTTCTTGTGCTAGTATACTTAGTGTATATTGAACGAACCAAGTAGAGAAAAGATATTTTTGTACTGTATATATATAAAATATTTTCTCTAATTCATTGAATGAGCTTATGATCCCATTCTTGATATAATTATTATGATCAATGTGATTTGTCTATTGTTTTGATTTATTAAAAGGTACAACTCTATTCAGAGTTAGTGTATGCCTAATAGATTGGACAATAACGAATAACATTCGTGAAATAGTATATAGTTGATAGAATCCATGACTCGCGTTCGAGCTTGATGATACCCCTTTATGTAAGCTTATAAATTTTCATGTGAAAACCCGACCGGTGGATTTTTTATCCATTACATGAAATAGTTTAAGCGAAATTATAAAGGATTTAATTAGTTGATTAAATTAAATTGTTAGTGATTTAATTTAATCAACTGGTATTTGGGATCTTAACATGGAGAGTTAAAATAAGTGTTAGTAAATTTTTGAAATTCCTATTGAAAGGTTCAATTACAGTTTTTTGTTGGAATAAACTGCAATTAATTGTAGTAGGATGTAATTGATGCAAAATTTCGAATTAATACTATAATTAGTAGTCATATATCTTACATAAGTCATATATTTTGCATGAATAGTTTAATTTCCCTAGAATATAATTGTTCAATGAGCGTGATTATATGCGTAATATGCTGTTTTGAATAACCATGTCTTCATTCAACCCACTTACCTCAATTTTGAACCAAATCAAGTTAGAAGGACCGAATTCTGTTGACTGGAAAAGGAACCTTGATATTGCTCTGACTGCTGAACTTTACAAATTTGTAATCACTTAGGAGTGCCTAGGAAAACCTGATGATGATGCTATTGATGATCAGGTTAAAGCCTATGATAAATGGGTCAAGGCTGATGAGATGACACAATGTTACATCCTTGCCTCTATGGAGAATGTTTTTGCAACATCAACATCAGTTTATGGGGTCTGCTTATGACATGCTCGAAAGTCTCAAAGAGATGTTCAATGAGAAAAATCGTGCAACTAAGAAAACAACCATGAAAGCCCCTTTTGAACACCAAGATGGTTGAAGGATCATCGGTCAGGGACCATGTTCTGAAGATGGTAGGTCTTCTGAATGAACTAGAGGTCCTTGGAGCTGTGATTGACATGAAATCTCAAGTTGAAATAGTCCTACAGACTCTGCCTGACATGTTTCAACAATTTTTCTTGAACTATAATATGAACAAAATGGATTTGTCACTGGCGAAATTATTGAATGAGTTGCAAGTGACAGAAGCTATTATCAAACAACAAACTCTAGTTGTGGCACTGAATGTTGAGAAAGCTTTGGTTTCTAAGTCGAAAGGCGGTAAGAAAAATAAGAAGGCTCAAATGGTTTTGGCACCTGGAGGTGCGACTGGTGTGAAAAATCCCAAAGGGAAGTGTTATCATTGCAAGCAACCTGACATCACAAAAAACAATGCCCTGCCCATCTAGCGAAGTTGAATAAGCAAGGTAATTCAAATTTAAATATCGTTGAAACTTGTTTAGCGGCTGTCTCTACCATGTTTTGGTGTGTAGATTCAGGATCCACTAATCATATCTGCACTACTTTGTAGGGGTTTCAGGAAATGCGACGGCTAAGTGAGATTGGAGTTTGCATTTTCCAGGCCAATGACAATCCAACACCGACTTTAGCATTAGGAGATATTAGAGTTTCTTTTAGTAGTAATAGAGTTTTAGTTTTGAAAGATGTTCTCTATGTACCTTCTATTAGAAGGAATTTGATTTTGGTTTCAAAAATAATGGATGCTGGTTATAATGTTTATTTTGCTAGTAATTCTGATGTTATTAAGTTTACTAAACGTTTTATTTACACTGCTGCTAGAGTACATGACCTTTTTATTCTTGACATATCTCCTCATGTGCTACAACAACCAAAAGAATTAAATAACATTAATCTACCACATAAAAGAAAACGTATTTCTGAATTGAGCCAAACTTATTTATGGCACTTAAGTCTATGTCATATAAATCTAAACAGGATTTCGAGATTGGTTTCTGATGGACCTTTGAGTTCATTTAAAGTGGAGGCGTTTCCAACATGTGAATCCTGTTTAGAAGGTAAAATGACCAAGAGACATTTTCCGTCAAAAGAAAATAGAGCTAGCGATAAGTTAGAATTAATTCACTCTGATTTGTGTGGCCCTATGAATATACAAGCAAGAGGTGGTTTGAGTATTTTGTGACTTTCACAGATGATTACTCAAAATTATGGATACATTTATCTATAGCGTCGCAAGTCTGAATGGTTTGAGAAATTCAAAGAAGTTAAGACGGAAATGGAGAAACGATATGATAAATATATCAAAATATTACGATCTGATCGTGGTGGTGGAACCTTTCTGTGGCATTCATTAAACAACTTATCAGATTGTAGAATTACATCACAATTATCTGCTCCAGGAATATCACAATAAAATGGTGTGGCAGAAAAGAAAAAAAAAATAGAACCCTTATTGAAATAGTTAGATCAATGTTAAGTTATTCCGATTTTCCTTCTTCCTTTTAGGGATATGCTTTAGAAACAACAGATTAAATTCTAAATTTCCTTCAAAATCAGTACCTTCAACTCCAGCATAATTGTGGACTGGGTGCAAGCCAAGTTTACGGCATATTCGGGTTTGAGGTTGTCCAGCACAAGTGCTGAAAGGAAAAGTGAATAAATTGGAATGGAGGACAGAAGTATGTATTTTTATTGGATATCCAAAAGGAACTAATGACAATATATTTTATTGTCCCAATAAAAATAAGGTAATTGTTACGACAAATGCCATACTTTTAGAAGAGCACTATTTAATGAACCATATTCCTAGAAGTAAACTAGTTTTGCAGGAATTAAGTAATGGAGTAACTAATTACTCATCTCTGGAATGTATCTCGGAAGCCAGTGTTGACATTCCACTGCATTATCTTAGTGGGATAAATGTTGATAGGCAGCAGAATGCACAAGAGCAATTACCTGACATCTCACTACCCCAAAGTAGTGGGAGTAATGTTGAGTAACCTTAGATTGTTGAGCAACCTGAAACTATTCTGCAGCCTGCACTCCAGGAAGAAGTTAATGATATCTCAGCACTGCAAGGTGTGGAGGATAACGTAGAGGGAGAATTATTAAAAACCTCTCCGGTTTGTGCTCTTGGGAGAATCTTATGATAGAATCCCTGAAGAGACTAATATAGAACCTCTTAATTACGACGAAGCACTACAAGATACAAATTGTGATAAATGGGTTGCTTCTATGTAATCTTAAATGGAGTCCATGTACTCCAATCAAGTATGGGATCTTGTAGAACCACCTACTGAATCAAACCCATTGTTTATAGATGGATTTATAAGAAAAAGAGAGGAGTGGATGGAAAAGTTCAAACTTTTAAAGCTAGGCTTGTTGCAAAGGGGTTTACTCAAAAAGAAGGGATCGATTATGAGGAAACTTTTTCGCCAGTAGCCATGCTTAAATCCATTAGGATTCTCTTACCCATTGAGATTTAGCAAATGGATGTCAAGACAAATTTTCTTAATGGAAGTCTTGATGAGTGCATCTATATGGCACAATCTGTAACGACCTGACCAGTCGTTTTAAGAATTTCCATCCCGTTCAGCTATTTGAAGTCTTGAGTAGCATTGTTCTATGTATTATGACTTATGTGAATCGTCGGTTCTGGTTTTCAGGTTATTCAAAATTGATTTGGAAGAATGAATTTCATGGTTTAAGATTTAACTTGGAAAAGTTGACCAAGTTTGACTTTGGTATTTTACCTCGGATTGGAGTTTGATGGTTTTGTTAGTTCCGTTTGGTGATTTTGGACATAGTAACGTGCCCGAATTTGTGATTTGGAGGTCCGTAGTAGGATTAGGCTTGAAATGGTGAAAGTTGGAATGTTGGGATGTTTGACCGGGAGTGGACTATTTGATATCATGGTTGGATTCTGATTCCGGAAGTTGGAGCAGGTCCGTAATGTCAAATGTGACTTTTTTGCAAAAATTTAGGTTCATTCCGGGTTGATTTGCTATGATTCGGCACGAGTTATGGAAGTTGAAAGTTGAAAGTTCATTTAAGTGTGATTTGAAGTGCGATTCATCATTTTGATGATGTTATGTGTTTTTTATGGCCTCTAGTAGTTCTGTGTTATGTTATGAGACTTGCTGGTATGTTTGGATGGGGTACCAAGGGGCTCGGGTGTGTTTCAGATTGATTTAGGATCATTTTTCTTCATGTTGTTATTGCTGGTTGCTGCTTGTTCTCGTGTGACCGCAACTGCGGCTGGTTTGTGCAGGTACGGTGGTCGCAGAAGCGACAAAGGAGTCGCCGAACTAGAAGTATTGCTGGGAGAAGGAGTCCGCAAAAGAAGAGATTGCTTCGCATCTACAAAGGCGTAGATGCAGTGAGTTGAGAGCAGAAGCGATTGGCAGCACAAAAATGCAGTTTGAACACGTACTTGCGTGTGCGCAGATGCGGCCATTTTACCGCAGGTGCGAAGGCAGGCCTCTAGTGCTTCTCCGCAAAAGCGTGATTTTGGTCGCAAAAACGGCTAGTGTATCGCAGCTGCGAAAGTGCTGGGCAGAACGATAATTACAAGGGTTCGCAATTTTGGCTTCATTTTAACATTTCCAAGCTCAGATTGAGGCCATTTTTAGAGCAATTTTCATCACAAGGATTGGGGTAAGTGATCTATACTTGGTTTTGATCTTATTCCATGAATCTATCTTCATTTTTGGCTATTGGTTGATGAAGTTTAAAGAGAAATTGGAGGTTTTAGCCTAAAGTTTTATAATGTGAATTTCTGAGTTTGGAACATCGATTCTGAGTCGGATTTGAGTGAAACTAGTATGGTTGGACTCATAACTGAATGGGTTGTCGGATTTTGTAATTTTTGTCGGGCTCCAAGGCACATGCTTGGGTGTGACTTTTGGCCAGTTTTGGGTTTTGATTGAGGATTCTATCTTTATCATTTGGAATTATTTCCTTGGGATTTATTTGATGTATTTGAGTTGCTTTTGGCTAGTTTCGAGCCGTTCGGAGGTCAGTACATGCGGAATTGCATTCTTGGAGCATCACTTAGCTTGCTCGGTATTGGGATTTGCTTGTTCAAGGTAAGTAACACTTTTAAACTTGGTGTTGAAGGTATGAAACCCCGAAATACGTATTATGTTATTGGTGTTATGGTGACACACATACTAGGTGACGGGTGTGTAGGCGTGCACCGTGTAACTTATAAATTTTGATATTTCTGTGGTACTGTGGATTTACGTGGTCTTACCTGTAACCATGAAACTTCTACGTTCTTGAGTTATTGAGTTGTTAAACATGTTAGAAACCATGTCTAGGATACATGCTTATCCTGTTGGGCCCACGGAGGTCATTTTTGTCGTTGAATTATCTGTTTTCATTGCATTACATACTCAGTCATACGCATTCATATGCATATTATATCTCAGTCTCCGTATCACGTATTGACATATCATATCATCATTTTGGGCTAGTTTCATGGTATTGTGTGCCCGACAGACTGGAGAGATTGATGACTGAGTGAGGCCGAGGGCTTGAGTGTGAGTGATATTATGGTATCAAGCTGCACACCGCAACATGTTATATTAATTTGTGCCATGATTGGATTGATATGGCGCTTGGGCTGAAGGAGCCCCTCCGGAGTCTGCGCACCCTACCTAATGAGCGAGGTTGATTATATTGAGGGATGGATCTTCCCTAGACATGGATCTTGTCCGAAGTATTTATATACCTGGGATGGATCTTACCCAAGAGGTGGATTTGGCCCTAATCAGTACTGAGTGGCTGATGGTCAGTTGATGTATATATTCCAGGATGGATCTTCCCTAGGCCGGATTGGCCATATGCAGTACTAAGTGGTTGATCATGATGAGTGAAAAGTGTGAGACAATGAGATTGAGCTCCGAGAGTGTGAGTACATGTGTTCATCATTAAGGTACATGTCAGTAACATGCACATATGACATACAGTCATAGAGATGCATTTGTTCATTATGTTGTACGGTATCACGACATTCATGACTTCTCACACATATTGACATATGATTATAGTGGAGTATGTTACCCTGGCTACCTGGAAAGAAAAATGGAACATATTATTTGTTGTTTGAAAGGATTTTAAGGAAAAAATACAGTTTTCAAACTTACTCATATTATCGACGATTTCGGTAAAGGAATTGGGTTTTCACTGATATGCTTAAAAATCGGAACTATTTTTCGGGAAACTTTGAAAAAGCTGAGCATTTTATCTCTGAACTAATCTGACTGGCTGAGGTGCTGGAGTCTGATACTGAGGAGCCATATGCTCCGGAGTGTGAGTAGCGGAAGTCTGTGCTCCTCTCCCAGCTCTAGAGACGGTTGGTTCCATGGAAAATGTACCAGCCTGGCCACACTCTCCATCGGGCCTACCAAATGGACAAAAGCGTCCTGAAGCACTAGGGTGGCGATGAACCCCTCCGGGACCTGAGGTGGTCCGACATGAACAATCTTGGCTGGAACCTCCTTGTCAAACTCTACTTGAGGCTCCACTGCTGGTGTTTCTGCTCGAGATCTGTGCTGAGCCTTACCCTTGCCTCGACCTCTGCCCCTTGTTGGAGCTGCAACTGGGGGCTGTGGTTGCTGCTCAGCTGACGATGCGGTATGTGTTCTTGTCATTTGCGAGAGAACAAGAGTAGAAGAGTTCAATTAACAACGAGAGAACAAAATCACACAACAGAGAAGAATATAAGTAAAATTTGTTCCTAAACTTCATAGCCTCTAGAAGACAAGTACAGACGTCTCCGTACTGATCTTCTAGACTCTACTAAGCATGCTCGTGACTTGTGAGACCTAGGAAACCTTATCGTGTGGCATTGATTCATTTTGAAGCGTAACTCTTTCAATTCCTTCCACGCATTCGTATGCGCATGTGAGCACTCAGTATCAGCTCTGCATCGATGACTTGTGATTCCATGGATGAGGTGCGAGATGTGATTCCAGTGTGCTGATGATGGGCCAGTATGGGGGACTTGAGGCCGAGTTTTGACTGTAGCTTGAGAGCGAAGATTTTGATTGTGTCAGCACGTGCTTTTGGACTTATACGTCTGGTAGTGTTTATGAGTGGAAATTTGTGGCTTGATGAGTGATTGGATGGATATATAACGAGTATGATGTGATGGCGGGAAGTGTTCAGATTGTTCGAAAGTGATGAGAAGAGTTTTCTTGAGAGGTAGAAAGGACTACTGGGTGCTTGATTTGTGTCTTGGTTTGAAGTAAAGTCTCGAGTTATGGGTGTGTTAAAGGATATTTCATGTTGTTTAGTTGTGGAGTGAAGTATATTTTCATGTCATGTTATGAGTTCAGATTCAGGAAGATTAAATGATTGCATAATAGTTATGGTTGTGGAAGGGTATATAGAGATGTTAGTTTGGGGCAACGTAGGTGAGTTATCTCATGCGGGAAACCTGAGGTTGCGTGATCCCTATGTTTTTTTGTAGAGAGCTCTCCTTTACCAGCGAATTATATGTGTTGCAATTTGAGTTTGGACTGCTTGTGGGAGTTGGCTTGACTGTTACAAGGGTGAATGAGAGATTTGCAGATAATTTGAAGTATTAGATGGTTTGTGTTACATGAGCTCATGAAGGATTTAATTGAACCTCACTGCAGTATTATGGAAATAATAGAGTATGGGCATTGTGAGTTATGGTGTGTTTTGATCTATGGATTTGGGCCAAGTGGAGAAGACTGTTATCGGCGAATGGATTGTACGATTATGTGTTGTATTGATTTTGGTTTGAGGTATAATTGTGAATCAGTTATGACTTGCAGAGGTTGAGATCGAGGATGACTCGGGTAAGGGAATTTTTGGATACGGGTTGTATTACACTCTACAGGTATATGGAAAGCATGGAATGATTGAGTGGTTACTCGTGAAGGATGTAGTGTGCATGGAGAAAAAATTTTCTTGGTCGCGTTAAGGTGGGATTACTTCTTAGGGTGTTGGTGTGCTAAAGGGGCACAAGTCATTTGGCCCGTTTGATTGGTGAAATTGAGATTTGAGCAGATAGGATAACTCTCGACAATGGTTCTAATGCATTCAAGATTTATATGTAGCAATTGAGAATTTCAGATTGGTATATGGCTAGGATCTGATATTTGCATTAGATGGTGTTGAGACTTGAAGTATTTCTATATCCTTATGGATTATACATTTCCATATCAGGAAGGTGAAGGAAACGACTTTAGATTCGCAGAAGGTCCCTTCAGAATGGGTATCTTGGTTGTGGTACTTTTGGGGTACTGGAGAGAGAATTCAGCGGCTTATGGGCCTTAGGATAGGGTGGTTTTATGCTAAAGTTCATGGGGTGAGTTTTGGTTAAGGATCAAGGTGTTCTAGCAAGGAGAATTATCAATTTGAAGGCAATTTGGAAGGAACTCAGAGGAATAGGACAACTTGATAGTGAGTTAGATCAGCATATTAATGGATATGATTGGTTCTTTGGGTACTTATGATGTTGTGAGTCTCTACAGGTGTTTTGTGGCAATGCTCTTGGATTTTGGTGACATGCGTAGCTTGGAGGGGTTAGAGAGATTCAGTTTTGATGACTTGGTAATGTGCATATGGGTTTCAAAGTGTTCTCAACGGTTTTTTTTACCACGGTTCGAGGTTTATATTTTCTACTGGCCTGAGGGACATGTAGCGTATAGTGATTTTCTCTGGGATGAGATCAAATGCAAGTTTCGTGGCTAATTGAGTATGTAGTTGCTTGTGACTTGGAGTACATTATGAGGTTCTCGTACTTTTCATATGATGTCATGGTATATGCAGTGTGTTGTGTAGGATTGATATTTGCATTAGCAAGGTCACGATTTAGTTTTGAAGGGAATAACATAAAATTCTTAGGAAGCATGGACGATTTCAGATGACTAGGTAAATGATATTACTATTTGGAATTATTTGATGAGAGTGTACATTCAGAAGGGGTTGTGTTTCTATTTATAGATACTTCATTGGTATTGTGGCACTCTCTTGGTTGATCGACTACTGATATTGAAATTTTGCTACGTGGCATGATATTTAGCTTAAAGTATATATATATATATATATATATATATATATATATATATATATATATATATATATATATATATATATATATATATATATATATATATATATANGATTTTGGATGTAAATGGATTTGATTTATGTTAATTCGAGGTGTTTTTATTCCTTGGAATCATCCGGAAGCAGTTGGGGGCGAAATGTGAGAAATTAGAGCCAAAACAGACGAAAAAAGAGGAAGTGCGATTTTCGGCGCCACAGGCAGCGCACCACGCCACCTGTGGTGCCCAAAACACTCTACTTAATAGAACAATGTCAGGGCCAGCATGGGGAGCTGGGTTGGACGCTGGTGACGTGAATTGTGTCCAACTTCGCCCGGGAATAGGTTATTTCGGCCCTAGACCATCCCAACGCATGTAAAAGCAAGACTAAGCCTATTTTTGGAGGAGAGACGCAACTTTGAAGGAGAATTGACATGGAGGAAGACACACCACGCTTGGAGGAGGCTTTCAACTAGTTTTTATTCTCTTCTCTTCCTTTAATTTCATAGTTTCTTTGTTCTAGAGTTTTGGGTGCTACATGAACGTTGTAGTTTGAAGCTTGAATTGTTCTTCTTATTATATCATATTGGTTTATTTATTCAATCTTGCGCTTAATTAATTGATTGCTTGATGACCAATTGAATACTATCTACGAATATAGGATTGAACTCAGGAGAGGGAATTCTAGATTGCATATAAGATTGAGTAGAGAAAGATCTTAACTCTGAGGTGGGCAGATTTGCAGTTAGGATAGGAATATACCTAATCTCCTTGCTTGGTTACTATACAGGAAATATTAATGTGTTCTTGTCAATTCTAATTCCCTTAGTACTTAGGGAGAAGGCTACGAGTAATATTAACCCTGTCAACCAATAAACCAGATAAATTAATTAGACGATTTAAGTGGAAGACTCAACGAGATTGTTAGTTAACCCATAACTCTAAAATATCGGCTCTTCTTGAATTCATGTCTAATTTCGCCAACTTGTTTATTTAATTTCATAGTTTGCTACTCTAGATTAGTTGTCGTTAAATATTCATACTTTAGGAATCGCTTGAATAGATTAATTATTTGGTTTAATTTAGTTGATAGTTAATCACAAGTCTCTGTGGGTACGATATCTGGACTTACAATCCTATATTACTTGCCGTCCACGTATACTTGCGTGTGAGTTTGGGAGCAACATGGCATGGAAGAATTATAGAAGTATTCCTCGTGGGATGATTGTGTATGAGAGATGTGTTTGACATTCGGACGGTGGAGTTGGGATCAAGTATGGTGATTTGTTGTTCTATGACTGGGAGTTCGTAGAAGCAGATTGTTTCATGGGTTATGTCCATTGGTCGCGTACTGGTTATGTTCTTTCAAGTTTTATGTGTTATTGTGTCATTGGGTACTTAATATTGAGTTGCGCGTGGTTATTGATTTTGAGTAGGGTGACTTGAGGTATATAATATGGACCAGTGTTTGGATGGAGTCACGCATTATAGCGGAGTTACGTTGAGGTATGAGCCTTTGTACTAGATTCGTGTGATGGTTCTACGTTGTGTGATAGATTTCCAGCATTTCTTTGTGACGATACTTGTTAGCTTGCGGGACAGTTCTCTTGTTTGAGTCATTCTTTTCATGATTGAGTACGTTGGGAATTTTGCTTATTGGTGCACAGATTGCACGGGTTGTGGCTTTATATTGTATTGATGTGACATGTCACTAGAGTGGTCGCGTTGGATGAGATAAGGTCATTAGACCTAGAATGGGTACTATCAAATTTGATAGCAGCATGTTCGGAAGGATAATATAAGAAGTCGGCTTAGAAATTGGCTATAGTTCTTGTCGAAAGAGAGGGAGCTCCATGACTTGTTGATGTGATAAGTATTTATGAGTTTATACGTGTTTCTTTCATCATCAGAAGAGTACGAAGGTTTTAGAATGAGGTTTTGTTTGATATGAAGTTTATTACAGGTATGAGCAGCAGTTGTGATTAGAAACCATTGCTACTAGTATCTGAGTTATCTGATATATCATGCGATTGCATCTTGGGTTATGGTTGCGGCCTGGTACAACTTGTTCAGTCTTATACAGTGTGTAGGTTGCAAGATTCAGATCTTATAAGAAATTCTAGATGTTGGAAATTGAATTCAATGGTTACGGGCTAAGGTTGAAGTAATGATCTTAAGTGATACTGTGTTGTCGGGCCTATATTGAATAGGGTGATGTGGGATCAGCCCTGGGTATGTGCATGGTAAGGTTACACGGTGGTTTGCTGGCTGTGGAACAACTCTCAGCACATTCGAGGACGAACTTATGTTTAAATGGGGGAAGATGTAACGACTCAACCGATCGTTTTGAGCATTTCCATCCCGTTCAGCTAATTGAAATCTTGAGTAGCATCGTTTTATGTATTATGAGTTAGGTGAATCGTCGATGCTGGTGTTCTGGTTATTCAAAATTGATTTGGAAGAATGAATTTCATGATTTAAGTTTTAAGTTGGAAGAGGTGACCAAGTTTGATTTTTTTGTATTTGACCTTGGATTGTAGTTTTGATGGTTCCGTTAGCTCCGTTAGGTTATTTTGGACTTAGGAGCACGTCCGAATTTGTGATTTGGAGGTCCGTAGTAGGATTAGGCTTGAAATGGCGAAAGTTGAAATTTTGGGATGTTTGACCGGGGGTGAAATTTTTTATATCGGGGTCAGATTCCAATTCCGGAAGTTGGAGCAGGTCCGTAATGTCAAATGTTACTTGTGTGAAAAATTTGGATTTATTCCGGGTTGATTTGCTATATTTCGGAACGAGTTATGGAAGTTGAAATTTCAAAATTCATTTAAGTGTGATTTGAGGTGCGATTCGTCGTTTCGATGTTGTTATGTGTGTTTTGAGGTCTCGAGTAGGTCCGTGTTATGTTATGAGACTTTTTGGTATGCTTGGACGGGGTCCCGAGGGGCTCGAGCGTGTTTCAGATTGATTTCAGATCATTTTTCTTCATATTGTTATTGCTGCTTGCTGTTGGTTCTGGTGCGACCGCACATGCGGCTGGTTTGCACAGGTGTGATGGTTTCAGAAGCGACAAAGGAGTCGCATGAGCAGAAGTACTACTGGGAGCAGGAGTCCACAAAAACGGAGATTTTTTCGCATCTCCGAAGGCGCAGATGTGGTGAGTTGAGTGCAGAAGCGATTGGCAGCACAGGAGCGCAGTTTGGACACGCACCTGCATGTGCGCAGATGCAAGCATTTTACCGTAGGTGCGAAAGTAGGCCTCCAGGGCTTCTCCGTAGAAGCGTGATTTTGGTCGCAAAAGCGATGCCGCAGAAGCGGCTAGTGTGTCGCAAAGTGTTGGGCGGAATGATAGGATTCACGATTTTGGCTTCATTTAGCATTTACAAGCTCGGACTCAGGCGATTCTTGGAGAAATTTTCATCACAAGGATTGGGGTAAGTGTTCTACAGTTGGTTTTGATCTTATTCCATGAATCTATCTTCATCTTTTGCAATTGGTTGATGAATTTTAAAGAGAAATTGGGAGTTTCAGCCTAAAGTTTCATAATGTGACTTTTTGAGTTTTGGACATCGATTCGGAGTTGGATTTGAGTGAAACTAGTATGGTTGGACTCGTAATTGAATGTGTTGTCGGATTTTGTTAGTTTCATCGGGTTCCAAGACACGGGCCCGAGTTTGACTTTTGGCCGATTTTGGGTTTTGATTAAGGATTCGATCTTTATCATTTGGAATTGTTTCCTTGGGATTTATTTGATGTATTTAAGTGTATTTTGGCTAGTTTTGAGGCGTTCAGAGGTCGGTACGTGTAGAATGGCATTCTCGCAACATCTCTTGGCTTGCTCGGTATTGGGATTTGCTTACTCGAGGTAAGTAACACTTCCAAACTTGGTGCTTAGGGTATGAAACCCCGAATTTCGTGTTATGTGATTGGTGTTGAGGTGATGCACATACTAGGTGACGGGCTTGTAGGCGTGCACCGTGTAAATTGTAAATTTTGATATCTCTATGGTACTGTGTATTTACCTGGTCTTACCTGTAACCATGAAACTTCTACGTTCTTGAGTTATTGAGCTGTTAACCATGTTAGAAACCATGTCTAGGATACATGCTTATCCTGTTGGGCCCACAAAGGTCATTTTTGCCGTTAAATTATCTGCTTTCATTGCATTACATACTCAGTCATACGCATTCATATGCATATTATATCTCAGTCTCTGTATCATGTATTGACACACCATATCATCATTTTGGGCTAGTTTTATGGTATTGTGAGCCCGACAGACTGGAGAGATTGATGACTGAGTAAGGATGAGGGCTTGAGTGTGAGTGATATTATGGGATCGGGCTGCACGCCGCAGTAGGTTATATTGATTTGTGCCATGATTGGCTTGATATAGTGCTTGGGATGAAAGAGACCCTCTGGAGTCTGCACACACTCCCTAGTGAGAGAGGTTGATTATATTGAGGGATTGATCTTCCCTAAACATGGATCTTGTCCAAGGCATTTATATACCTGGGGATGGATCTTCCTAAGGGTTGCATTTGGCCCTACTCAGTACTGAGTGACTGATGATCAGTTGATGTATATATTCCAGGATGGATCTTTCCTGGGACGAAATTGTTAAAATACAGTACTGGGTGGTTGAGCATGATGAGTGTGATTACATGAGTTCATCACTGAGGTACATGGCATTGAAATGCACATACGACATATGAGCATAGTGATGTATGTTACACTAGCTACCTGGAAAGAAAAATGGAACATCTTATTTATTGTTTGAAAGGATTTTTGGGAATAATTAAAGTTTTCAAACTTACTCATATTATCGATGATTTCGGTAAAGGATTTGGGTTTTCACTGATATACTTGAAAAACGGAACTATTTTTCGGGAAACTTTGAAAAAGTTGAGCATTTTATCTCTGGACTACTTCGACTGGATGAGCTATTAGAGTCTAATACTGGGGAGTCATATGATCCGGAGTGTGAGTAGCAGGAGTCTGTGCTCCTCCCCCAGCCTGGGAGACGACTGGTGGCATGGGAAATGTACCGGTCTGGGCGACACTCTCCATAAGGCCCACCAAACGGACCAAACTGTCCTGAAGCATTGGAGTGGCGATGAACCCCTCCGGGACCTGAGCTGGTCCGATAGGAACTATCTGGGCTGGGACCTCCTCGTCAAACTCTACCTGAGGCTCCAATGTTGGTGCTGCTGCTCGAGCTCTGGGCTGGGCCTTGCCCCTGCCTCTGGCATAGCCTCGGCCTCGACCTCTGCCCCTCGTTGGAGCTGCCACTAGGGGCTCTGGCTGCTGCTCAACTGAAGATGCGGTACATGTTCTCGCCATCTGCGAGAGAACAAAAGTAGAAGAGTTCAATTAGCAATGAGAGAACAAAATCGCACGACAGAGAAGAATAGAAGTGAAATTTGTTCTTAAACTTCATAGCCTCTGGAAGATAAGTACAGACGTCTCAGTAGCGATCCTACAAACTCTACTAAGCATGCTCATGACTTGTGAGATCTAGGCAACCTAGTGCCCTGATACCAACTTGTCACGACCCGGAATTCCCACCTTCAGGACCATGATGGCGCCTAACATTTCACTTGCTAGGCAAGCCAACGTTAGAGGATTCTTTAAGCCAATTTTTAGTCAATTTCAATAATAGAATCAATCAATCTAAATAGAAGCTAAAACTGAAATGAAGAATTACATAAAGTCCATAATATATCATACAATTCGGATCTGGAGTCACAACTCACGAGCTTCTAAGAGTTTTCTACAAGCAGAGTCTGAAAGAAATACAACTGTTCTGAATAAAAAGAAATAGTAAAATAGGGAAAATAGAAGGGGATCCAAGGTCTTCGAATGCCCAGATATACCTTGAGTCTCCAATAAGCAAGTCCAAGTTGCTAAGACTCATAATCATCTAGGGCCGATACCAAAATCTGCACAAGAAGTGTAGAGTGCAGTATGAGTACAACCGACCCCATGTACTCGAAATTGTCGATCCTAACCTCGAGGAAGTAATGACGAGGACATGATAAGATACTCTCATAATAAACCTGTGTAAAAATAGTATATGTAAAAGATAACAATAGATAAAAGCTAATCATGTACTATTGGGAGAGGGACATGCTAAAGGGGATACAAGATACAAGAGATACAACAAAGATGATAATCAGAACAGACAATATGCACTTAACCAGTGAAAACAATAAGCATAATGAATATAATTGCACGGCATCACCCTTCGTTCTTTTACTCTCAACCTCACAATGAAACAATGATACCCCACGAAATCACCCTTCTTGCTTTTAATCTCACTCTCAATATAAATCAATAGATACGACACGAAATCACCCTTCGTGCATTAACTCTAATAACATGGAACGGCATCATCCTTCGTGCATTAACTCTCAAAATATGGCACGTGATCACCCTTCGTGCATTGATACTCACAATATGGCATGGTATCACATTTCGTACTTTGACACTATCTCTTACCACATAATAAAGAGCAAGTAATAATAGGTAGATAAGATCAACAAGAACAAGCCTTACTTCAATAATGGTTCCACAATACCAATCTCAACTTTTGAATCAATACTGAATTATCACAAGAGTCCATAAACACGGTAAGAATTATCAATTTGACAAATAACTAGTCTAAGCATGGATAATATGATCAAAGTAAGCAATAATTGCAAGGTACAAGTCCCACCCGCATGCTTTAACTAGACAACAACACATAAGTACTCGTCACCTCACATATACGTTGTACCCAACATCTAAACATGTAGCAAATAGACAAACAAGTCCTAATCCCGCAAGTCAAGGTTAATCACGACACTTACCTCGCTCCAAAGGTCCACTCAAAGCTCAACCACAACTTTGCCTTTCAAATAAGCCTCCCAACCAATAGAATCTAGCAAATTACCAACCAAACGATTCAAATTAAGCCTTAAGAGCTACCCACGATTGCAAAGGATTAGATTTAGGTCATTATTGAAAACGTCAATAAAAGTCAACCCCCAGGCTCTCTTGGTACAATCCCGAAATTCGGACCAAATCCCGATTACACATTCACCCCCGAGCCCAGTTATGTAACTTATTTTAGAATCCGACCTCAATTTTAGGTCTAAATACCCATTTTTCAAAAATCTCTAATTTTACCAAAACCCCCCATTTCTACCATGAAAAACAAGGTTTTAGGTTGAAATCTTAGGAAATGAAATGAAAGACTGAAAGAAACTAGTCTAGAATCACTTACCAATAATTTGGGGAAGAAGAGTGCTTTGAAAAATCGCCTCTAGGGTTTCTAAGTTTGAAAATTTGAGAGAATGAACAAAAATCCCGTTTTCTCAGCTATTTGGTCAGTTGCAGATGTCGCATTTGCGACCTGGGGTTTGCAAATGCGAGCCCCGCAAATGCGAAGAAACAATCGCAAATGTGAAGTCCCTTCCATTCCTGCTATCATTGCATTTGCGATGATTTGTTCGCAAATGCGAACTTTGACCTTCCGCAAATGCGACGGTTTGACCTTCCGCAAATGCGAACTTTGACCTAATTGAACTCAAATGGATTTTAAGGCAACAATTTAATATTTTCTCACTTTTTAACATAAAAGATTTCCGAAAAAAATACCTGAACTACGCACCAAATCGGGGAAGGCTTAAATAAGGTATTTAAGGCTTCAGAGCATAGAATTAGGTTCTAAAATGTAAGATGACCTTCCGGGTCATCACATTCTCCACCTCTAAAACAATCGTTCGTTCTCGAACGGACATAGAGAAGTACCCGGGCTGGTGAAAATATGGGGATATTTACTCCGCATGTCCGACTCGGACTCCCAAGTAGCTACCTTGACGGGCTAACTTCTCCATTATACTCAGACGGAAGGATAACTCTTCGACCTCAACTGACGAACCTGCCGGGCTAGAATAGCCATCGACTCCTCCTCGTAAGTCAAATCCTTGTCCAGCTGGATACTTCTGAAGAATGGACACATGGAACAACGGATGAACTGCTGATAAACCCGGTGGCAACGCAAGCCTATAAGCCACCTCACCCACTCTCTCCATAATCTCAAATGATCTGATGTATCTAGATCAACTTTCCCTTCTTTTCGAACCTCATCACACCCTTCATGGGGGATACATGGGGCAACACTCTCTCTCCGACCATGAATGCAACATCATGAATTCTACGGTCGGCATAACTCTTCTGCCTGGACTGAGCTGTGCAAAGTCGATCCTGAATCATCTTGAACTTATCCAAGGCATCTTGTACTAAATCTGTACCCAACTATCGACCCTCCCCTAGCTCGAACCATCTAATTAGCGATTGACACCGCCTACGGTATAATGCCTCATAGGGAGCCATCTGAATGCTCGACTAGGAGTTGTTCTTGTAGGAAAACTCTGCAAGCGCCAATAATTGATCCCAAGAACCTCCGAAGTCTATAATACAAGGGCAGAGGATATCCTCCAATATCTGAATAGTGCGCTCGGAATGTCTGTATGTCAGAGGATGAAATGATATGCTCAGCTCCACCTGCGTTCCCAACTCACCCTGTACTACCTTCCAAAAGTGTGAGGTAAACTGCGTACCTTGATTAGAAATGATAGACACGGGCACAATGTGGAGATGGACAATCTCGCGGATTTAAATCTCTGCCAACCGCTCTAAAGAGTAGGTAAATTCCATAGAAATGAAGTGAACTGACTTGATCAGCCTGTCCACAATGACCTAAGCTGCATCGAACTTCCTCTGAGTCAGTGGGAGTCCAACAACAAAATCCATAGTGATACTCTCCCACTTCCACTCATGAATCTCTAACTTCTAAATAAAACCACCATGTCTCTGATTCTCACACTTTACCTGCTGACAATTTAGACACCGAGCCACATATGCAAGTATGTCCTTCTTCATTCTCCTCCACCAATAATGTTGCCGCAAGTCCTGATACATCTTGGCGCGCTCGGATGAATAAAATACATAAAATTGTGGGCCTCCTCAAGAATCAAATCACGAAGTCCATCCACATTAGGCACACAAACACGACCCTGCATCCTCAAAACTCCATCATCTCAAACAGTAACCTGCTTGGCACCACCATGCCGCACTATGTCCCTAAGGACTAGAAAATGAGGGTCGTCATACTGCCGCTCCCTGATGCGCTCAAACAAGGAAAACCGAGCGACTGTACAAGGTAGGACACGACTAGGCTCCGAAATATCCAACTTTACAAACTGATTGGCCAAAGTCTGAACATATGATGCAATCGATATCTCACCGACTGGAATGTACACAAGGCCACCCATATTCACCACCTTTCTACTTAAGGCGTCAACCACCACATTAGCCTTCTGGGGATAATAAAAGATGGTGATATCATAGTCTTTCAATAGATCCAACCACCTCTTCTATCTTAAATTGAGATCCTTTTGCTCGAAAAAATACTGTAGGCTCCAATGATCCGTCAAAACCTCACACGACACGTCATAAAGATAGTGCCTCCAAATCTTCAGCGCATGAACAATGGCTGCCAACTCTAAGTCATGGATATGGTAATTATTCTCATGAACGTTCATCTACCTCGACATATATGCGGTCACCCTGCCATCCTCCATCAATACTGCACCGAGCTCAACACGAGATGCATCATAATATACCGTATAAGATCATGAACCTATGGGCAACACAAACACCAGAGCCGTAGTCAAAGCAGTATTGAGCTTCTAAAAGCTCGCCTCAAACTCGTCTGACCATATGAAGGGGGCACCCTTCTAGGTCAACCTGGTCAACGGGACTGCTATAGATGAGAACCTCTCCACAAACCGACTGTAATTACCTGCCAAACCCAACAAAAACTCCGGATCTCCATGGCTGAAGTGGGTCTAGGGCAATTCTAAACTGCGTCAATCTTCTTAGGGTGTACATGAATGCCCTCTGCTGATACAACGTGCCCCAAGAAAGTGATTGAATCTAACCAAAACTCGCACTTTAAAAACGTGGCATATAACCGGCTGTCTCTCAGAGTCTGAAGTACAATCTGAAGATGCTGCTCATACTCCTCTCGATTGTAGGAGTAGATCAAGATATCATCAATAAACATAATCACAAAGGAGTCCAAGTAGGGCTTGAACACTCGGTTCATCAAATCCATAAATTTTGTTGGGGCATTTGTCGACCCAATGGACATCACTAGAAACACATGCCCATACCAAGTCCGAAAAGCTGTCTTAGGGACATAGGATTCCCTAATCCTCAAATGATGGTAGCCAGACCTGAAATCAATCTTCAAAAATACTTTGGCACCCTGAAACCGATCAAATAGGTCATCAATCCTCGGGAATAGATACTTGTTCTTGATATGACTTTGTTCAACTCCCAATAATCTATGCACATCCTCATCGATCCGTCCTTCTTCTTCATGAACAACACTGTCACACCCCTTTTATACCCCCCAAAAGATGTATGTTATTGGATTGTTTTGGGTTGAAGAGTTTTTCCAATTAAAGTGACAATTTTGAAATAGAGATTATTTTATTGCTCAGAGTCGCCACTTGGAATTGATTTTTGGGTGTTCCAAGTCACCTTTTATTTGAATCCCTGATCAAAGGAAGATTTGAATCTCTTTTTATTGGTCTGCTAAAACAAAGTTCGGGTAAGGAATTATGTTGATCGGGGAGAAGGTATAAGGTATTCCCCGAGTCCCGTGGTTCTAGCACAGTCACTTTATTGACTTAAACTTGGCTTAGATTAATTCTGAATAAACTGTGCTTTATTAGTTCTGTGTTTTACTTGTCCGCTTTTACTTCTTGATTATTAGATTTATCAAGGAAAATAATTTTGGATAAATTACGTTGTCATAATCACGCTACACAAGCGAATGCGTGATCGAGACGAAATTTATTAATTTTATCATAACAACGTTACGCAAGCGAATCCATAATTATGACGAAGATTATTAGTATATTATTACTTTTAAAAGTACTTACTACATTTAAGGAATTAATTAAAAATTAACTATCGCACTACGCAAGCGAATCCGCAATTTTTAACAAAAAAGGAATAATTAGAAATTAATTAAAGCTAGTAGAAATGTTATGAAATTATTGAATTAAAAGTTATTGAATGTTAAAACATCACGCTACGCAAGCGATTCCGTGAGTTAAAGCGCGCCTACTAATTGCCTAGCATTTAAATTAATTATAAAAGTGACTAAATTATTTCATAAAAGAAAATTCCGATTTTTATCGAGGTTAGTTGACTAAACAAATACATACATATGTACGTACATTATATATATAT
>MDKI01126456.1:0-17903 GCA_005239505.1 Nicotiana paniculata
TATATATATATATATATATATATATTGTGGTCTTTCTGCCCCTTCTTGCATGCATAGTTAACTTATCCTAGTTCCCATGCATGCTGGAATATTTTTTTTTTTTGCAACTCATATGGTCTCGAATATTACCTTCGATTTTTGTCCCCGTTTATTGGCCACGGTAGGTGCCACTTTCTTTTGGAGTGCGTACAATTTTTGTAGTGAGACTGTTTTGGCATAACCATTTCTACTTCGAGTTTCTATGTTTAGGTTGAAGCCTTCTTTCTTATTTCCTCGGCTAGTCTTCCATTGTAGTACTTAAGGAGGACCTTCTGAATCTTGTAAAGATGCAAGATTATTAAGGACCTTTTGATGTCCTTCCTTGCCTATAATCATTTGTAGTTGCTTACCTCCGTGTCCTTGTGCTTGAAGGGTTGCTTCTGAACTGATATTTTGACTGTCTTCCTATTGGCATTCTTATTTATTTCCGTAATTCTCATAGGGTACCTTTTTAACTTCCCCAACTCTTATACGAATATATCTCAAGTATTACAATGTCATAACTGCGAGGCCGAATTCCCCATGTTGGGGTTCCTTGTGTTTATCTTGTATTGATCTGCTGATTTGTATTTACCCTCTTGTCTAGCCATAACAAGATTCTTCCTGAATCAACTACTAACTGCTCGTTGGTCTATTATCATATCAATACTCCGCATAATCTTTCTTGGGTTATTTCCTTTATCTTAACTTACATCTTTTGCTGGCTCTTTATTTATCAATAATATCGCAGGCCGGAACCCCTACTTCCTCTCCTTGGCGTCGTGCTTGCTTCATGTTCTGGAATTGTAGCATATACGTAGGAGTTGAATAATTGTAATCTCATTCCTTTTTCATTTTTACCGCATTATTCCTTTACCATTCCATGATTACTAGCACTACTTAATTCTGACCTCATGGAACACCACTCCATATTCCCCCCTTTAGGAGAGTACTAACATTTAGTGGTACGATGATCTACATACAAATGTTTTACCTCTTCATCTTTGGCGTATTTTCACATCATCGATGACCCTTACTCGCCTTGTGGTAATCCTTCTGTACCAAGGATAACAAATTCCCTTACCCGTGAGGGTGACACGTAGTGTAACTGGAGATATTTCTGCCTTAAGATTCTTTTTTTTTCAGAAGCTCACACGTCTTAGCACACACATGATCTGCTGGAGACCTTACATTTACTCATCATAAATATGATGCAAAATCGAGTTCCTCTAACTCAATACTTCCACAGCTATATCTCTTATCGATCGTCTTTCTGAATGTAGGTATCATCGTGTTACGAATAAAATCGAATTTAGAAGTTTGAATTCTTACAACTGGGCTCTATCACACGATCTAGAGTAAGAAGAAAGAGTGGCAGTCCTAAATTCCCTGTAGCCTCCTGCTTATAAGTGTGGTGCACGACACACCCATAAACAAGACTCTGCTAGACACGACTTGTAGACTCCCTAGGACAGAACTGCTCTGATACCACTTTTGTCACGACCCAAATTGATGGGCCGCGACGGGCACCCGGTACCTTACTCAACCGAGTACCAACGTAATGTATCTTTATTATTACATCATCATATACTCATGACATACGGGCCTAATAGGCCAACATAATCATTTATAATCTCCAAACATAAGCCGACAAGGCCATACAATTATTTTTATTCATGACATCTGTCTACAAGCCTCTAAGAGTACATAAGTATCATAAAGGTCAGGACAGAGCCCCGTCATACGAATCAATACATGTCCTAATTATACTGACCAAATAAGCAACTCCAGAGCAAATGAAGCGCACCAACATCTTCCGCTGAGCTGATAGCTTACTTGGAGGGCTCTCGACCTGTCTATAAGGACCTGCGGGCATGAAACACAGCGTCCCCAGGAAAAAAGGACGTCAGTACGAAATAATGTACCGAGTATGTAAGGCATTATAAAAAAGCTGAAACTGAACTGATAATCTGAACATATGCTTACCTGCTGATATTGGCTCAATTCTCTGAATATAATAAGTAAAATAGTTGTCCGGACCTATAAGGCTCGTATATATATATATATATATTAAATCTTATGTTGTAAAATCCTACTCGGTACTCTCCCTCGAAAATCTGTATACATATTATTATGTTGCTTATAAAAAATTATGAACTGAGAATTATTACCCCTTCTATACTTTTTTTTTTAATCCTCTGTTCATCTCTTCTTTCTAGCTTTTTAAAGAAGTGAAATATTTTCTTAACACTTTTTTCTTTAACCTCACCCTGGCCACAGTTAAATATATATACCCATTTGATTACCCTTGTGATAATTTGTTTGGTTTAGCTTTAACCGGTATCTCCTAGGAATTTATAGGTTAATCCATCAAAATTGTTAAGAAGCTGGAAAGAGAACCATATACTAAGAGTTATTTTTAGAATATTCACAAACTAGCATAAATACATATATAAACATAAAGCTGTAAAAACAGGGGTAATATCCAGAAATATAATTTAGATAAAAATAGTAACTTACATGTTTAGAGGAGAGGGATTTCCCTTTCAGGAAACCCGAAAAACTTTACTGAACTTGAGAATTAAAAACTTGCACTCTGAATCATACGATTTTATTTATTTTACAACATTGATATAAGAACTACTAAGGAATACATAACTTAGATAGGTGGTAGAATACATAGTTTTTGGATGTTGGGTGATAAGAAGAAGAAGAGAATGTTTGGAGCTTTTCTTGAGAGAGATATTGCTGATATTTTTCTTGTTGTTGTGTCTTACTTCTTCAATCTTTCCCCTTTTAATAGCCAAGTCTATGAAGCGGATTTTTTAGTGGAATTAAAACAACTTCAGAAATATTTCTTTTCTAGCCTTGTCGGGTACTTCACTGGGCCCCATCGTCACATGGCTTGAGCAGAGATTCTTTTTATTTTTCAAATATGTAATTATTTTTTCCACTTCAAGGACCCCTAATGTCTTCTCAACACTACTTTATGTCATTCTTAGTTGTATTATTGCTACTTTTTTCTTTTTTCTCTTTTGTCTTGTTCCTCTAGTATTGCTGACTACTGTGGTTCTTCAGTATTCATATTAATTCTCCTGTTTACTTATACGTATCAATATTGTGTAGGGCTATTGAGTCAAAACTCATTCCCGAATCATCATCTGGGTCTTGAGCATCTTGATAGTTTAGATTTTCATCTTCATAATTGTCTTCGTCTTCTGATTTTTCTGGACTAGGATTTTCAACCATATATTTATCCTGCTTTTCTTTTTCTTGGAAGTATTTTTCTAGTGTCTGTTTAACTATTTCTTCAATTTTCTCATTTTTTTCTTTTTTGAACTTGTGACTTTCTTTTTTAATGCTTCTCCTTGTATTAATGTTCTGGGTAATCTTCGTCTTAATGAGCTCGATGATCCTTCATCTTCACTTTTTGGCAAAGTGACAGCCATAAAAGGATTTGATAAGTCTTTACCGGCTACCGTTTGAACCGGACGAGCTGTATCTCTATCCGATATAGTGGATCTTGTTACATTCATTGGGGAATGTACACCCTTCTTATCCATTTTTTCTTGAGATGGAGAACTCATTTCCTGGTCCTGTTGCGGAATGACCTGTGTCTGGGATTGTAGCAAATATAAATTTTCCCGCTTGTATTTTGTGTTCTAATGTCTTCACTTGCTCCATTAGCCTTATTTTTTCCTGTGTCAAGATTTCATTCTTCTGATTCAGTCTCTTGAAGGCTTCAGTCATTGAAGAGAAGTGATCACAGAAAATTATTTTATATGTGTCTTTTTGGATATTATATTGTGGGATTTTTTCTGGATTTTTTCTGAGTGTTGGGAAAATATAATAATTTGGTCCTAATACACCTCGTGCATAGTCTAATGCTTCAGTAAAGTCATTAAAGCCTTTGAAAAGAGGTTTTTCCAAATCTTTAATAGAATCTAATACTTCTAACCATGTCTGAAAAACACCATTTGTCTTTCTATGTATAACTACATAATACTTAAATCTTTTTCCTTGATTTTTGTCTGTAAACTACTGGCATAAAACATTTATGGCTACATTAAAATATTTAGTGTCTTTTTTATTATATGCTATCCATAAATTATCGATCAAGCACCTCTGTGGTCTATCTATGACGCATTCTAGTAAAATTCTAAATGACAAGTTTGATGGAGGAAAAAATATTAAGTTATGTTTTCCGAAATTCATTCTTTCCATACTATTCTGTTCTACTAGAGATTGTGGCTTAAATTGAAGATTACCTAACATTGTCTGAAAATATCTGTCTGAGGGTGAGGCCTGAACGCCCTTTCCTTTGTCTTCATTCTTGAGAGTTGTTGGTCTCATGTTGTAAAGGTATAACATATCCATAGTTGACCGTAATTTTTAATCTACTCAACTGATCTGCTAAGTTATTATCTTTTCCTTTGATATGTTCAAATATGAAGTTATAAATTGATATAGTATCAATGAAATTTAACCATCTTCTTCTAGTACTATTTTTTTCATTTATTTTTTGGTGAAACTTAACTATGTCTTCACAATCAATTCTTATTAATATTTTTTGTTTGTTTAATATAGATAATCTGAAACTATTTAGCCCATATATCACAACTAATATTTCTGTATCTATACTACTCATATTTCCTTTTTCTTTATATTTACCACTTTGATAAGCACATATTTTTTCTGTACTTTTATCACTATACTTATTGGGTTTGGCTTTTAAGACCGCTCCTCATCCTTCAAAACTTCCATCTGTTTCTATAATTAAGTAATCTAATTCTAATGGCATGTTTAAGTCAGGAATATTTTTTATTTTTTCTTTAATTTTTTGTACTAATTTTATATCTTTAGTATTAAAATGTCTTTGTTCTGTAGAGCATGTCTTGCATATAGAGGCCCTGCTATTTTTCCTAGATCCTTTATAAAATTTCTTGCATAGTTTACTATACCGAGGAACCTTTGTAATTCTTTAATATTGTCTAATTTATCTGGCATCTCTAAAGCCTTTTTAGAGATATGAGGTTGTAATTTAATTTTCACATCTCCTAAAATGACTCTTAGAAAATTTATATGATTTTTACATATTTCCATCTTCTTTTTACTAATTATTATTTCATTATCTACAAATAATCTAAATACTGTCAGTAGATGTCCTAAGTGCTCTTTAATATCTTTACTAAATAGTAATATATCATCGACATATACTAGAACAAATTTTTTATATTCTCCAAATATACTATCCATTTTTCGTTGAAAATTGGTGGTGCTGTCTTTAATCCAAACGGCATTACCAGCCATTCGAAGTGCCCTTCTGGACAAGTGAATGATGTCCATTCTATACTTTCTGCGTGCATTTTTACTTGCCAGTATCCTGATTTACAATCAAATTTACTGAAGATCCTTTTTCCTTGTATTCTATTTATTAGTTCTGTTTTATCTGGTCACTTATATCCATCTGTTCTAATATTCTCATTAAGTCTTTTGTAGTTTATTACCATCCTAGCCTTTCCTCTTATTATTTCATTATGATTTCTTACCATGAAGGCTTCTGACCTATGTTTAGAGGTGGATCTCCTTATTACTCCTAAATTCATGAGTTCTTTGATTTGTATTTTAAAATCTTCTAAATCTTGATTTGTGGCTTCTTGAAGCTGTTTTAATTATATATTCTGGATTGATTATTTCTAATTTGCACATAACTTTGTTATTTTCCCAGTGCTTTAGAGGTTTTTCTCCTATTATTTCTATTTCATCCAGTTTTTTTATTATATTATTCAGATCCTTTTGATCTTTTATTATTCCTATTTTTTCTATTCCTGTTCTAAAGTTATACAATTCTGTTTCGATGTCTATTAAGGTGTAATCTTTTTCCAGTATGTCTTTATCCTCATTTTCTTCTGATATTAAAGTTTTAGATTCTTTTTTATCCTTACAACATGTATTTTTATCTTTACATTCCTTACAACATTCTTTCTGATTTTTCTGCAGGTTTTACTGGCCAAATTTAATCGTGTCTGTATCATAGTTCCAGTTTCTATAGTTTGGATTGGTGTATGTGTAATATTTTGGAAAAATATTACTCCATCTCTGCTGAGTAAGAAACTACCATTGTTATGTAGTATAAAATTTAATCCTAGTACAAAATCTACATTTATATTCAAGTCTCTTACCTAGATTTTATCTACCTTGTAACTAGGTTTATAAAAATCTAGGCATGTATTTATAAAACTAATCTGCGATTTATCTATATAATGTCTATATATATTATGAGTTCCGTCCATTTGCTTAGCAGAAACGGGTTTATCTAAGGTTTTGATTAGGTTTGGTGGAACTATTTTCTTATTTATTATACATCTTGTACATCCCGAATCTACTAAAGCTAACGTTTCTATTTCGTAATCCTCTATTTTGATTCTTGCTAATATTTTTATTGTACTTAACTTTTTATCCTCGTTACATATCAGTGTGTCATAGTTTTCTATACTCATCAATTCTTCATCGTGTGTGAATTCTGCTACATTTTCTTCGTCATCTTCTAATTTTTGCTTTCCCTTTTCCATTTTTTGTATTTTTTTTCCAATTCATTTATTCTGGTTTCTAATGCCATTACTCTTAAATTGAGAGTGGAAGCATTTATTCCCTGGCATTTTTCTTCTTTATTTATTTTTGTCTTGAATTCTTTTTCTATACATAAGATGCATCCTTCTAGGTAACATGACTTACATTTTGCTCTTCTATCCCTACTAGGATACTATTTACATATAAAACACTGATTACTATCTAATCCTTTATTTTTTTCAAAATCATGATTACATTCTTCGGATATGTTTGCTTATGTATTTTCTTGTATATCTTCTAAATTTTGTTTTTCTAATCCTATTTCATTTATTAATTCTTCTTCTTCTGACTCCGATGAGTCTATTTGAGTTTTTTCTTCTATATCTACACTTACTATAGAGTATATACTTTCATTATCTGACATATGTTCGTCTACATTTATTAAAGTTTCCTGAAAATCTTCTATTAGTTGTGAATTTCTTGTTTTATTATTAATTCTTTTCGGGCATGTATTGGCTAAGTGTTCTACACTTCCACAGGTAAAACATTCTAGTTTATTTTTATAATTTCTTTCTATTCTATATTTCCTAACATGTCTATTTCTATCTAGGTATGGTTTTTTAGCTGATGATTTTCTAAGATAATAATTTTTTCTATTATATCCCTTGTTATATTGCGGTTTATTTCTATATTTTTTCTTTTTGTATTCATTCCTATCATAGCTTTGGGTTGTACATACGGTTGACTTACAAAAACTCATATTATTCTGTTTTAGTTGTTTTTGTATTTGTATATTAGTACATTTTTCTTGTAATATTTTCATTATATGTTGTATTTTATGTCCTATAGACCATTTTGCATTTGGGTTTTGTATTACTCCGTCTCTTTTATACCATCGTTCTTCTATTTCTCTTCCTAGAACTCCTGGTAATTTATTAAATAATTTTTTACCTAATTCTTGATCAAACGCATTTCCACTAATAGTACAATAATAAAAATAATCATTGAGGAATTTCTTTATATGAAACCAACTGCTTATACTTAATTGTTCTAACTTTATTAAAGCATTTTTTTGTAATACTACTAATCCACTATTTGGATCTTCTCCCGTAATTAAACTATGTATTTTGTTTGTAAAATTATAAGGATTTGGTCCCATTGCTATTAAAGCCTGAAATTCTTGTGGGAATTCTAACTTATAAGCTTCCCATATTCCTTTTGTTGATTCTCCTAAGAAAGTTTCTATATATTTATACATTGTTTCTGCATCTGTTTCTGTGGTAGGTTTTTATATAGTCTGTTACTACTATTCCTTTCCTAAGGTCTATTACTAAGTTCCACATTTGTGGGTCGTGAGTCGCTATATGTAATATTTTACATTTACTTCCTCCTCATTGTAGTCTTATAGGTTCCTCTATAGGCATCCTTTTTCCTGATGGTTTTACATTTTCTATTTCTATTTCTTGACCTAATCTATATACCCATCTTTTAGGTACATTTCCCGTACTAGTATTTACTGTACTTTGATGAATTGTTCTCTGAAATGGGCTAGGACTTGAACTAGTTGATTCCATTAATTCTTTTAAACTTATTAAATATTCTGTCTCTGTTTCTTCATAGCTCTCTTTTATTTCTTCTAAAATTTTATCAAATTTTTCTAATATTTTTTGTGAAATATTTTCTGATCTATATCCCCAATTGTCCTTTCTTAATTCGCATTTCCTAAAATGTTCTTCTGTTTCACTCAGAGTTAAATTCCCGAGTTTACATGCTTTACCTTTATAAGTCCTGTATTTATTTTCTCTAACTAATATCCTAACTTTTTCTAATGCTTTGTCTACTTCGAATTCATCTTGTATTATCTCAATATTCATACATTCACTGTCTCGTACTTTCTGTTCCATCATTTACTTCCCTATGGGTGGTATAATTATAATCAGTGAACCTTATTGAAGTTTCTCCCCTAGAATTTGTATACATCAAATGAGATTCTGGTTTTAATATTTTTGGTTTTTCAAGTTCGCTAGATTCCATTCTAATCCTGCATATTCTTCTGGGTCTATTTTGATGGGTTTTATTAGTTTTATTCCTTTATTTCCCATTACTTCTACTACATCGTCTACCTTAATTTTAAATTTGTATTACTATTTGTTGCCATTTTTCCTATAAATCCTACGCATATTAATAAATTATTTCCGCTATTCATTTCTTCATATTCTTTAGTTTGTATTCCTATTTTAATATTTTTTTCCAAATTCTACTAAGTTTATCATGAAATCTGGGATTATATAGAATATTCCTCCATTATTCGTCATATCTACTCCTATTAAACCTATTATAGATTTCTTTTGGTCAGACCATCTGTCATCAAATACTATAACCAGTACCTTAGTTCCTAAGTTTTTTCTAGTTAATCCTTTTAATCCTATTACTATTAATCCCATATGCATCAAATTATTTTTGTAGTTTTTTATTTGTCTTACTGATTCTGAGTTGATTAAATTTATTGTTGCAACTTTGTTTCCTATAACTGATAATTGTTCTTCTCTGTAACGTCTATATAATTGTGAAGTATTCGAAAAATATCCTACGTTATATAATGCTTTTGGGTTGAGTAGTCTCAATTGATTTTGTTGAAATATTTGTATATATTTATCTATATCTATTATTTCGTCTAATTGTTGTTCTTCTTCTTGTTCTTTCCTAGTTAGGATTTTTGTTAGCATATTATTAACTATTCTGTTGTTTGAGAAACTTACTCTAGGTCTTACTTCATTTGTTGTTCTTGTCCTACTTGAAAAAAGGTCCATTTTTTAGGCTTCCTTACTAATTTAAGTTTTTCTTTTTGGGGTGTTATCTCTACCTTTTTTAATTGTTCTATTAAATCTTCTACCTCCCTATTCTTTGGGTTTTTTATTTCGGTTTTTAATTCTTTGTCCTTAATAATTTTATCTATTTTTATTAAGTTCTAAGAGTAATGCTATTATTATTTTCGTGAGATTTTTCGCTAAGGTTAATTATTAAATCTATCTACGTATTGTATTGTTTATCTTCCGTATGTAATATATGTTCTCCACTATTAAAATTACACTTTATAACTGAATTATCTTCTAGTATTCTATATTTCTTTTCTGGATGTATTTTTAGATCTAAATATTCTAAGTTCTTTAATCTATCTATTTTGATTATCCTAATGGTATCCAAATTTTCTTATTCTTCAAAAATTTTATTCCTTGGTTTTCCAAATATATTTCACCTTCTATATATTGTAATTCTCACTCTAAAACAGATATTGTTTCTTTACTAGTACAACGTTTTATTATATAACTAGGTTATGTATTAATTATTAAATCAGATTCTTGTATCTGTTCAGCTAATTCTAAAGTTGTCGTTAAGAGATTTCTGACCTTTTTTAAAATTTTATTTAATTATGTTTTTCTTTGTAAGACTCCACTTAAGATCCAATAATTAAAGGCTATTCGTTTAGTTAAAGGATGTTGTCTCATAAATATTATTAATCCTAATGGGATATGTTTTATCTCATTTCTGATTGTCCTAAGGTAATCTTTTTCTCGTTCTATTTCTATGGTGAATGTTTCTATTTCTGAAATAATACGATTTTTAAGTTCTGGGTTATTTAATTTTCCTGCTTCTGGTCTTTCGCAAAGAGCTAATTGTATTTCTAACCGATCTATATAGTCTGTATAATTGTTAATATTCTCTAAGGTAATATATATCAATTTACAGTGAAAACTTATAAATCTAGTAAAACTATGTTGTTTCATAAAATTGTGGTCCAAAAATCTTCTAGCTCTGATACCAATAATAAAAGAAGAATGGTCGTAAAAATTACCGATGGTAAATAAGGTAAAATTCTGTGGTAAACATATTTTGTGTAAGCCTTATGTTGTAAATCCTACTCGGTACTCTCCCTCGAAAATCTGTAGACATGTTATTATGTTGCTTATCAAAAATTATGAACATTTAATGTCTAACCATTTATTGAAGTCATAGATAGGTAAATACTTCTAACCATGTCTGAAAAATACCATTTGTCTTTCCATGTATAACTACATAATACTTAAATCTTTTTTCTTGATTTTTGTTTGTAAAATACTGGCATAAAGCATTTGTGACTGCTATAAAATATTTAGTGTCTTTTTTATTATATGCTATCCATAAATTATCGATCAAACACCTTTGTGGTCTATCTATGACGCATTCTGGTAAAACTCTAAATGACAAGTTTGATGGAAGAAAAAATATTAAGTTATGTTTTCCGAAATCCATTCTTTCCATATTATTCTGTTCTACTAGAGATTGTGGCTAAAATTGAAGATTACCTAACATTGTCTGAAAATATCTGTCTGAGGGTGAGGCCTGAACGCCCTTTCCGCTGTCTTCATTCTTGAGAGTTATTGGTCTCATGCTGTAAAGGTATAACATATTCATTAGTTGACCGTAATTTTTAATCTACTCAACTGATCTGCCAAGTTATTATCTTTTCCTTTGATATGTTCAAATATGAGGTTATAAATTGATATAGTATCAATGAAATTTAACCATCTTCTTCTACTACTATTTTTTTCATTTATTTTTTTGTGAAACTTAACTATGGCTTCACAATTAGTTCTTATTAATATTTCTTGTTTGTTTAATATATATAATCTGAAGCTATTTAGCCCATATATCACAGCTAATATTTCTGCATCTTTACTACTCATATTTCCTTTTTCTTTATATTTACCACTTTGATAAGCACATATTTTTTCTGTGTTTTTATCACTATACTTATTTGGTTTGGCTTTTAAGACTGCTCGCCATCCTTCAAAACTTCCATCTGTTTCTATAATTTAGTAATCTAATTCTAATGGCATGTTTAAGTCAGGAATATTTTTTATTTTTTCTTTAATTTTTTGTACTAATTTTATATCTTTAGTATTAAAATGTCTTTGTTTTGTAGAGCCTGTCTTGCATATAGAGGTCCTACTATTTTTCCTAGATCCTTTATAAAATTTCTTGCATAGTTTACTATACCGAGGAACTTTTGTAATTCTTTAATATTGTCTAATTTATCTGGCATCTCTAAAGCCTTTTTAGCGATATGAGGTTGTAATTTAATTTTCCCATCTCCTAAAACGACTCCTAGAAAATTTATATGATTTTTACATAATTCCATCTTCTTTTTACTAATTATTATTCCATTATCTACAAATAATCTAAATACTGTCTGTAGATGTCCTAAGTGCTCTTTAATATCTTTACTAAATACTAATATATCATCGACATATACTAGAACAAATCTTTTATATTCTCCAAATATACTATCCATTTTTCGTTGAAAAATTGGCGGTGCTGTATTTAATCCAAACGGCATTACCAGTCATTCGAAGTTCCCTTCTGGACAAGTGAATGATGTCCATTCTATACTTTCTTCGTGCATTTTTACTTGCCAGTATCCTGATTTACAATCAAATTTACTGAAGATCCTTTTTCCTTGTATTCTATTTATTAGTTCTATTTTAGCTGGTAACTTATATCCATCTATTCTAGTATTCTCATTAAGTCTTTTGTAGTTTATTACCATCCTAGCCTTTCCTCTTATTATTTCATTATGATTTCTTACCATGAAGGCTTCTGACCTATGTTTAGAGGTGGATCTCCTTATTACTCCCAAATTCATGAGTTCTTTGATTTGTATTTTAAAATCTTCTAAACTTGATTTGTGGCTTCTATTGAAGCTGTTTTAATTATATATTCTGGATTAATTATGCCTAATTTGCACATAACTTTGTTATTTTTCCAGTGCTTTAGAGGTTTTTCTCCTATTATTTCTATTTCATCCAATTTTTTTATTATATTATTCAGATCCTTTTGATCTTTTATTATTCCTATTTTTTCTATTCCTGTTCTAAAGTTATATAATTCTGTTTCGATGTCTATTAAGGTGTAATCTTTTTCCAGTATGTCTTTATCCTCATTTTCTTCTGATATTAAAGTTTTATATTCTTTTTTATCCTTACAACATGTATTTTTATCTTTACATTCTGTAACGACCCGACCGGTCGTTCTGCGAGATTTACCCCATTTCCCCTATTTTTGCATTTGTTATGTGTCGCTATCTTGTTTTTGATGTGTTGGATCAGTTGGTTTGGGTCCGGAGTGGTTATGGTGAGAGTTTAGGCATTTAGCCTTTTAAAGTAGCCTAATAGTTGAGAAAGTCAACTGAGAGTTGACTTATTGGTAAACGACCTCGGAATGAGGATTTTATGGCTCGAATAGCTTCGTTAGGTCATTTGGGACTTGGGAGTGTGTTCGGAATATTTTTGTGATGTCCGGTGTAGAATTAGGCTTGAATTGGCGAAAGTTAATTTTTGGCGATTTTTGGTCGGCAGTGGAAAATAAGCTATCGAGGTCGGAATGGAATTCCAGAAGTTGGAACAGGTTCGTAATGTCATTTTATATATGTCTGCAAAATTTCAGGTCAATCGGAGGTGTTTTGGTTGGTTTCGGCATAGTTGGCGAAATTTAGAAGTTTCAAAGTTCTTAGGCTTGAATTTGATGTTAATTTGGTGTTTTCGTGTTGATTTTGGTGTTTCGAAGGCCCGAATAAGTTTGAATCATGTTATGGGATATGTCGGTATGTTTGGTTGAGGTCCCGAGGGCCTCGGGTGTGTTTCGGATGATTAACTGATCGATTTTTGAGTTTGGAACTTGGCAGATTTTCTGGTTTTGTTGCACAGACTTTTGTTCTTCGCGTTCGCGGGTGGGAGGCCGCGTTCGCAAAGAGTCGTTTGGGGGAGCTGAGTTTTGGTTCTTCGCGTTCGCGAAGAGAAGGATGCGAACGTGGAGGTTTGAGTGTGCTGGTCAACGTGTTCGCGTTCAAGGTCACGCGTTCGCAAAGAAGAGGGGGGTGTTCTGGGCCCCCAAGTCTGTTGGCCTATGCGTTCGCTTTGCAGTGACGTGTTCGCGAAGCCCTGGGGAGGCAGTGCTTCGCGTTCGCAAGGTGTAGGTCGCGTACACATAGTGTTAGTTTTGGGCCTGTTCGAAATTGTTCTATGCGAACGCGGTCATAGTGACGCGATCGCGAAGGAGGAATTTATGTGGCTGGGCAGAATGTTTAAAAAGCCTAAAGTGCGAATTTGGTTTCATTTCCACCATTACTGCATGCGAAATTGAGAGCTTTTGAGAGGAACTTGAAGGGAAGTCAAGGGAAATCATTTGGAGGTAAGAATTTCAACTTCATAACACGTTCCTATGTCAATTCTTGAGTAATTAAACCACAAAAAATCTGGAAATTTAGCTAAGTTGGGGAAGAAGGGTCCATGAGAAATCTTTTTCTTTTAAGGATTTGAGTGGGAAATTATTGTCCGATTTTAGTGTTCTTGGTATGTATAAAATCGTGGGAGGACGAGGGTTCTAATGATGTAAAAAATTTCGGATTCCGAGATGTGGGCCCGGGGCTCGGTTTGGCCAAATTTCGAGATTTTTGATTATGTTGATAATTTTCGATTGGGTTGTGTTCCTTGAGTATATATTGATAATGTTAACTGGTTTTGGCTAGATTCGAAGCAATCAGGAGCCAATTTGAGGGGCAAAGGCATAGCGAACTAGTGTCGCGGCCCGGTAGAGGTAAGTGGTGGTCTTAAATCTTGTCTTGAGGGTATGAAACCCCGTACTACATATTTTCTCACCGATTTTTAGAAAGGAGCACATGTCGGATGACGAGTATATGGCGCGTACTGATTTTTGGATTGGACTAGATCCTCTCTGCGTCAACTAATGAGTTGCATATTTACTCAAAATCTTATGTTAAATTATGTTCTAAAGATTTGTGAAATATTTGGGATGTAAGCCGTGTTTGGGGCCTCGTGTCGATCTGTTTAGAACCCTTTGAGGGTGTTTTACTGCTGTTTTCCTCACTACCTGTTGATGATTTCACTCAGCATCATTGTGCATATTGTTTTATTTGAAACTCAGCCTGATTTACACTACATGAGCATTAAAATGATGTTTTCGGGTCGATTACCCCGTTCTATTACTTCGCCCACGGGGCTTTTTGAGTGGTTCCACCGAGTGTGGCCGAGGGCCAAGAGTGATGGTGAGGTGCTGAGTGATATTAGCGCTTGGGCTGAAGGAGCCCCTCCGGAGTCTGTACACACCCCTAGTGAGCGCGTCGAGTGAGAGTGATTGAGTGATTGGGAGGCATGGGTGGCTGTGAGGTGCTGAGTGATTCTGAGGTTCTGAGGGATTGTGAGGCATGCCCGAGGGGCTGATTATGAAACATGTTTTTCCCGAAGGGCTACTTATGATTTTACTACATTCATTTGCATACCAAATCCTTGTTTTAAAGGTGTTAAAAATGTGCATTGTTTTAAGGACTTTTGTGAAGTTGATTTCTAAGGCAGGATGATTTCGTATATATGTGTATACTATTGGAAAGTAAGGTTGTGTATATTGTGACTTGATGACATTGATTTTTATGTGATTCCTTGCTACTTAGACTTGATTTATTTCCATTACTACTGAGTTGGCGTACTCACATTACTCCATGCACCTCTGTGTGCAGATTCAAGAGTAGATATCGAGCGTTAGCTTTTATATATACATCGCAGCGGAGACGGATCGTGGGGATATAAAGGTAGCTGTTCAGTGTTCGCAGCATCTCTGCTTTCCCTTCCTGTTGTATTTAGCTTTGATTCAGAGTTTTGTATCATAATACTTTATTTTGGCTTATTTGACTAGATGCTAAATGACATGTTGGCTCCGGGTTTTGGGGATGGCAATACTGTATATAAAATTTGCCTATTATATTAAGAACTTCCTGTATATTGTTATGAATCGCTTGAAACTTAAATGGGATTTTCAAAAGGAAATATGAACACGGGCTAGTCGGCTAGCCTAGTTCCACGATAGGCGCCATCACGGCCGGTTAGGATTTGGGGTCGTGACAGTTTGGTATCAGAGCCCTAGGTTACATAGGACTCGACGGTCATGAGCAGGCTTAGTAGAGTCTTGCGGATCGGTACGGAGACGTCTGTACTTATATTCGAGAGGCTGCCGAACTTTTAGGAAACATTCTATCTTTCTTGAACTCTTTCGTGCTGATCTATTTATTTTTGAAATCTGAACTTACATTGTTTCATTCTCTCACAGATGGTGAGGACACGCCATACCGATCAGAGTGACCAGTCACCGGCTAGACTAGCGAGAGGCCGAGGCCGTGGTAGAGGTAGGGGGCCAGCCCGCGCAGCAGCCAGGCAGCACCTCAGGATCCCCCTATTGATCATGATCAGGTTCCCGCCGATGGTGTCCCATCGGGACAGGCTCAGGCACCAGCAGTGCCTATGGTTATTCCGGGTCTTCAGGAGGCCCTGTCTCAGATATTGTAAGTATGCACCGGTTTGGCTCAGGCCGTTGCCATGACTTCTTCTGCCACCACAGCTCAGGCCGGGGGAGGCAATCAGACTCCAGCTGCCCAGGCACCTGAGTAGGCTACACAGGGTATTCAAACACCGGGAGCAGCCCCAACTCAGCCAGCTGCTCCGGTTTAGGATTATGTGGTCCCTGCTATGCCTGAGGACGAGCAGCGCAGGTTGGAGAGATTCAGCAGACTTCAGCCTCCGACCTTCAGCGGTACAGAGGGCGAGGATGCCCAGGGATTTCTAGATAGGTGCCAGAGGATACTGCGCACCGCGGGTATTCTGGAGACTAGTGGGGTCTCGTTTGTGACCTTTCAGTTTGCGGGTGCTGCCTTTACTTGGTGGGAGTATTTTGAGAGGCGTAGGCCGGGTGGTTCAGCACCTTTTACCTGGCAGCAGTTCTCCGAGATCTTTTTGGAGAAGTATGTTCCTAAGTCCCACAGAGAGAAGCAACGTAGGCAGTTTCAGCAGCTGCGCCAGGGTGAGTTATCAGTCACTCAGTACAAGATGAGATTTTTTGAGTTAGCTCGGCATGCTTTTGAGATTATCCCTACTGACAGGGAGAGGGTGAGGAGGTTCGTAGATGGTCTTTCTTATCAACTTCGATTGTTTATGACTCGGGAGAGAGTATTGGGAGCTTTATTCGAGCAGGTTGTTGACATAGCTCAAGATATTGAGTCTGTTCGCCGCCAGGAGCGGGAGGAGAGGGAGGCCAAGAGGCCTTGTGGGTCAAGCAGTTCTAATGGTGCTCCCTTTAGGGGACAGTTTCAGCAGGGTAGGGACCGTTCATTCAGGCCTCCTCAGTCACGCCACCCAGCTTATAGTGGTGCATCTTCGGGGCAGGGTCCCCGTGGTTCTCAGTCAGGTCGTACTTCATTTGGTTCCCTCACAGCTCAGGGTGCAGCTCGAGCACCTCCAGTTCAGGGTTCATCTATTCAGGAGTCTTCCAGTGGCCGTGCAGGTGCTAGGGGTTTCTATCAGTCCCCGCCTCCAGCTCCAGGTAGTTGTTTCGAGTGTGGAGAGTTCGGGCACGGGTGAAGGCAGTGTCCCCGCCGTTCCAGTGGATCTTCTCAGCAGAGGGGCCAACCCTCGATTTCATCTCCAGTCACTTCACTACCCGCCCAGGGAGCCAGGGGTGGTGGTCATTCATCTAGAGGCCGCCCTAGAGGGGGAGGTTGAGCAGGGGGAGGTCAGGCTCGTATGTATGCATTTCCAGCCAGGCTGGATGCTATGGCCTCAGATGTCGTGATTGCAGGTATTTTTTCAGTTTGTTGCCGTGATGCCTTGGGTTTATTTGACCCTGGTTCCATATATTCCTATGTTTCTTCATATTTTGGCAGTTTTCTGGATATGCCCCGTGAGTCTCTAGTCACCTCTGTTCATGTGTCGACTCTGGTGGGCGATACAGTTGTTGTGGACCGTGTGTATCGGTCGTGCATTATATCTGTTGGGGGTCTGGAGACCCGAGTGGACCTACTGTTACTCAGCATGGTTGATTTTGACATGATTTTGGGCATGGATTGGTTGTCTCCGTGCCATGTTGTTCTTGATTGTCACACTAAGACCGTGACCTTAGCTATGCCAGGGTGTCCGAGGGTTGAGTGGAGAGGTTCTTCCGAGTATATGCCTAGCAGGGTGATTTCTTACCTGAAGGCTCGGCGCATGGTTGAAAAGGGGTGTTTATCTTATTTGGCCTTTGTGAGGGATGTCGGTGGTGAGACTCCCGCTATTGATTCGGTTCCTGTGGTCCGTGAGTCCGGATGTGTTTCCTGCAGACCTTCTAGGCATGCCACCTGATAGGGATATTGATTTTGGCATTGGCCTGGTGCAAGGCACTCAGCCTATTTCTATTCCACCATATCGTATGGCGCCAGCGGAGCTAAAGGAATTGAA
>ML347460.1:8800-34638 GCA_005239505.1 Nicotiana paniculata
TGCATCATATATATATATATATATATATGATGCACAGAGATCCGAGTAATTTCAAAAAAATGAGTGAATAAGTAGTTTCTCGTTCATTTTTCCCCAAATATCTGTCAAGTCCTTATCCACGAAGTTATTTAACAATTTATATCCTTAAATCATTTTAACAATTTAAGTCACAAGGGGTATGTCATATGTATATATATGTATATATGCCGAGGGTCGTTCGGCCAGAACCAACAATAAAAATAAATTGTGCACTTCCGAGGATCAAACGACCCATCCCATAAGTGTATTCTACAAATTAATCATAAAGCTTCCCCCGCCCGCGAATCATACCTGCGACACAGGTGCTGACACGTTTATACATAATTAACATAAAGCTCCCCTCGATCGCGAATCATACCTGTGACTCGAGTGCTGACTCTTATATATAATTAACATAAAGCTTCCCTCGATCGCGAATCATACCTGCGATTCGAGTGCTGACTCTTATAAGAAATTAACATAAAGCTTCACTCGATCGTGAATCATACATGCGACTCGAGTTCTGACTCTTATATATATATATATATATATATATATCGGATTTATTAATAAGCTCAGTAGAGGCTATACTTGTAACAAGGATTAATTCACTGGAAATTCAAAGGCAAATCTCTACCATTTGCATACTAGTTCAAAGATAATAAGCATACTGGTTCAAAGATAATTAGCAACTCAAAGTTAGGCTAAAGATACACATAAGGCACGTAATGGCATGCTCGGGAGTCCTAAAACTACCCGACATGACATAATAGTCGCTACGTACGGACTCTCGTCACTTTGTATGCACGTATCCCCCAAAATAATTACACACCGCATGTAGAATACCTATGGAGACAATTCCCTCTTACAAGGTTAGAAAGGAGACTCACCTCGCTCCGAAGATTCATACCCGGCTTCCAAGTCTCTATGTCGACTTCAATGGATGTGCAATGCCCCCAAACTATCCAAATAATGATAAACCAATGAAAACATACTCAAATATTTGTTAAAAATTCAGATTATATAAACTCCCATCTCCGCTCAAGGAATTGACCAAAATGCCCTCGGGCCCACGTGCCCTGATTCTGAAATTTCTCGAAGATAAATTCTACCCATAACCTTACTAACTCAAATATACAGTTTGTTACAATTTTCATGCTCAAATTCATGGTAAAAGTCCAAAATTCCAAGTTCTAGGTCTTCCCCAAAAATCCTACAAATTTTTCATGTCTAAATCCATGTAAGATCACATATTCAACTCAAAAATAGGAAGAAATCGCTTACTTTGTGTTGATTGGTGAAAATCCCTCCTTGCGCTCTCCAAAATCATCCAAGCCAAATGAAAGAAATGAGCCAAAATTCGTGTTTAAAACAATCTGCCCATGCTTCATCGAGTTGTACCTTGCTCTTGTGTTGTGCATGTTGTACATCCTATTATAATTTTTCCCTTGTTGAATACCTTCTGTTAAAACACCCATAACGAAATATCTAAATAACAAAAAAGTTTGAAGATTTAAAAACTAGACTCGAAGATCTTTAATTTGATAGGTTGTAATATAACTCTTTATATATTCCGAGATATGAGCTTCTAAAGTTGGCTCCATGCATCAGAAAATTCTGGTGAAACTGCTCCACCAGCCATCTTCAATCAGTCATAACCTTTTGCAAAAAACTCCAAATGATAAATGGTTTAATGTTCTAAAAACTAGACTTCAATATCTACAAATTTCATGTTTTAAAAATTTTCAGATTCCGTATATATTACTATATATACGCTTCCAAAGTTAGCCCTTCGATGCATAAATTGCTGTCCCAAAACAGATTTGCTGCAGAATTTTCAGCAGCTATTTTGGTCCGAAATCCATTCCATTAACCTTCCGAGATCAACCCAAGGCCCTCGGGACCTTAAGCAATTATACCAACATGTCCCAAAACATGATACGAACTCGCTCGAGGCCTCAAATCACATCAAACAACATCTAAATCATGAATCGCACTCCAATTCAAGTTTTATGAACTTTGAAATTTCAAACTTCTACATTTGATGCCGAAACCTATCAAATCACGTCTGATTGACCCCAAATTTTGCACACAAGTCATATTCGACATTACGGACTTGCTCCAACTTTCGAAATTAGAATCCGACCCCGATATCAAAAAGTCAAACTCTCAGTCAAACTTCTCAAAAATCTTTAAATTTCTATCTTTAGCCAAATGACTACAAAATGACCTCCGGACATCCGAATTCACTTCCGACCACACCAACGAGTCATAACACCTGAAACGAAGCTGCTCATGACCTCAAACGGCTGAACAACGTGCTAGAGCTCAAAACAACCGGTCGGGTAGTTACACTCTCCCCCACTTAAACCGACGTTCGTCTTCGAACAGGCTAAGAACTGCTCTGGAGTTGTCTGAAATCACCATTTAACATTTCGAGCACCTGCCCGTGCTACCACAACCTAGTCGAGCACAATAGCTTGATCAAATCTGGAGATTTCTTATTTATCCATGTAATAAGCTCAGAATTCGTTCAGACACCTGAAATTTTCTCTAGCCAAGCCTAGTTCCAATATATAAGAACTGCATCAACTAGCACATGGTATACCAGATCATAACTGCATACCCTTACTGAATCGGCACCATGCACCGCACAACTCATCATCTGGCCACAATGACGCTCCCTGAACCTTAATAGCCAAGGTCCATGAATCTGATGCACCCAATGCACCTCATAACAAATATACATACACCTTGCTATAATGCTGACGATACCACCACAACGGAGGAAACGTGCAGAAATTCATACTCGACTGCAGAGTTAACAAATCCTTGAATACCTCATCTTGACTAGAATCAACACTTCATTATGAACCTGAATAACGGTATTTGTTCTTTAATATACACTTCACATAACCTCATCGCACTGATCCCTGATCCGATAATCTCGTCTCACCCAGTACGAACTGCTCAGACAACAAACCACCCCAACATGACTAACAGCCTCACATGATACCACATCGCGCCAATAGGTCATAACTCGAACATGATAATAAGAAACGACTCAGGACGGAACTATTCAGCTCACTCAACTAATATGAATTCTTACTAGAAAATAGGAAACAAAACACAAGAAAATAAATACATATTATCCCTTCTCATTATCACACTGTTGCGGCGTGCAACCCGATCCGAATAACATACTCGTGGCGGCGTGTCACCCGATCACATCATAAAACTCCCATAAGGAAATATATATACAGGGCTGATTTGCTCACTATTACAATTTACTGAATATCGATCATAAGCCCGCTAAGTGCATAATACCATCCTGGGGAGACTGATAAAGCCGTAGGCTACATAACTCAAGCACATCTGAGGTGCGATATATATATATATATATATATACACTCTAGATCTCAAGAGCTATCTTGATCACATAACATCCCCACCACGCGGGACCTCAACACATAGGAAATTATCAAGTCGTTTCACAACTCGCACGGCACAATCACAATAACACACGAATTTGACGAAGACGGAGAAACACCCGATGTTCTAATATCTTTCCATGAGAAACACTCTACTGAAAGGAACATGCATGGCTCATACAGAGCCCATAATCATATTTAAATCCACCCACAACCATGGAGCCACCTTTCTCGCACCAACTAAGCTAATAGCTTTTGCCTTGGTCCATATTAACCCACCTTCTCTTATAATACACGCGAACAACCATCATTACCGGGACTAACACCCCATGATCCATAATCAACTGAACCGAACGCCCTTCAGGTGTAAATTCTCAATTAAGCAATATTGCACTTCTTTATACTCCGTCCAAATCTGAAATCCATCAAGGGACTACATGTCATAATTTACACAATCTTTTGCGGTCATGCTTCCACGACCTTCCACACAAGGCAACAAGTCTGCCCATCCATAACACCGACCACACTAAGGCCGCAAAACACATCGAGAACCCAGGACCAGGGTACAAAGCCTCCTTCACGGAATATCGATCTCAGGTGACACTGAAGATAACACCAGCTTACTCTAAACTTTCAAATCACCTTGTCTTGTTATTCCGAGCTCATTACATCCTTATAAACATCGGACCTAAATCTCGATTCTTACTCCCAGTTACATACTGCTTACCGCACCTAGCATGCCAATACGAGGAAGCGCAAGAATTCCATCACAACTTCCGAATCACCAATAGGGTGAACACTTCATCATATAGAAAATTTTTACTTGACTCAATTCAAGAGTACCATCTCAACACACGAGTGCATTCCCATTATCACCCAATCATGCAAATCATTAAGTAGTAGTCTATACCACCATAACCCTTCCGGGTTCCGCCTACACCTGACAGGCCATAGCACTCCAATGCTCCCACATAATATCCGTTACGACGGCCAACAAGCCCCGCACACACCGATACAAACCACATGCATAACTAAATCACATCAAAGGATTCGATCACTGCCGCAAATGTGCCAGTTCAACCATAGCTAATCAATTTATCTTCTTTTAATCATCTTCAATTGCCTCAGGAATAATAACAACTTCCTTCAACCCATATCAAAATCAACCCTCACTCATCCCGAGTGACCTTGATTCACGAGACTACGCTGCCCAAATCCCGCAACCCGTCTCATACCCTTCTGATAATTCTTTTCTTCAATCTAGAGTCTATTTCTCTCACTCCTCCAATGCTATCCTGCGTGCTGAAACATATCATAGAACATTCTAACCATCCTTCCTTTTTCTCAGAAAGTCAAACTCTCGGTCAAACTTCTCAAAAACCTTCAAATTTCTATCTTTAGCCAAATGACTTCAAAATGACCTCCGGACATCCGAATTCACTTCCGATCGCGCTCCCAACTCCAGAATCACCATACGAAGCTATTCTCAGACTCGGAATCCCAAACGGACCTCTATAACGCTGAGATGCCTTCCAACCCAAACTTATGAAATTCTTCTAAAATACTAACTTCCACAATATACGCCAAAACGCTCCCGGGTTATCCAATACCCGATCCGGACATATGCCCAAGCCCGAAATCATTATACGAACCTAATGGAACCTTCAGATCCTGATTCCAAGGTTTTTTACTCAAAATTCTAATCTTAGTCAATTCTTCCAACTTAAGCCTTACGAAATGAGAATTTTCCTTCTAATTTGACTCTGAACTTCCCGGAGTTCAACACAGACCACACCTACGAGTCATAACATAAGAAACGAAGCTGCTCACGACCTCAAACGGATGAACGACGCGCTAGAGCTCAAAACGACCGATCGGGTCGTTACAATTATGCACTTAGCGTGCTTGTGACTGGTATTCAGTATTTTGTGGTAATGAGCAATTTAGCTTGGTGTGTATCTCCTTATGTAAATTTCATGTGTTGATCGGGTGGCACGCCGCCACGGGTATGTTATTTGGATTGGGTTGCACGCCGCAACAGCGTGATGTTGAGTAAGGTTCCCTATATCTATTTTCTTGTGTTTTGCTTCCTACTTTTCGGAGTAAGGTTAATATTAATTGCATGAGTTGAGTAGTTCCTTTCGTAATTCATTTTCTTTATGTATCGCGTTCGAGTTATGGCCTACTGGCGCATTGTGGCATCATGTGAAATTATTGGTCATGTCTGGGGTGATTTGTTGCCTGAGCAATTCATACTGGGAGAGACGAGATTATTGGATCAGGGATCAATTGGATAAGATTATGTGAAGTATATTAAAGAACAAATACCATTATTTGGTTAGTAACGAGGTGATGATTCTAGTCAGGAGGTGAAATTCAATGATTTGTTGACTCTGCAGTTGGTTGTGAATTTCTATACATCTCCTCTGTTGTGATGGTATCGTAAGAGTTATAGCAGGACTTGTATATATATATATATATATATATATATATATATATATATATATATATGTGTGTGTGTGTGTGTGTGTGTGTGTGTGTGTGTGTGTGTCCTAAGGTACACTGGGAGCATCAGATTCGTGAAATTTTGGCTATTAAGGTTTAGGGAATGTCATTGTGGTTAGATGATGAATTATGCGGTGCATGGTGCTATTCAGCAAAGGTATGCAGTCATGCTCTGGTACATCGTGTGGTAGTTGATACGGTGTTCATATATTGGAAACAGACCTGGCAGAGACTTTCGGGTGTTGGAACTGGGTTCTGAGCTTATTGTATGGATAAAGGAGGATATCGTCAGATTTGATCGAGCTAATGAGCTCAACTGAGTGGTGGAAGCACAGGTAGGTGCACAATGTGTTAAACAATGAATTTGGGCAATTCCAGAGCAGTTTGTGGCAGGTTCGAGGAAGAACGTATGTTTAAGTGGGAGAGAATGTAATGACCCGACCGGTCATTTTGTACTCTAGCACGTCTTTTAGCGGTTTGAGGACATGAGCAGCTTCGTTTCAGGTATTATGACTCGTAGGCATGTTCGGAGTTGAATTTCGGGAAGTTCGGAGTCAATTTGGAAAGAAAATTCCCATTTCGGAGGCCTTAAGTTGGAAGAATTAACTAAGATTCGAATTTTGAGTAAACGACCTCAGAATCAGGATTTGAAGGTTCCAGCAGGTTCGTATGATGATTTCGGACTTGGGCGTATGTTCGGATCGGGTTTTGGATGACCCAGGAGCGTTTCAGCGCATATTGTGGAAGTTAGCATTTTAGAAGAATTTCATAAGTCTCGATTGAAGTGAATTTAAGTGATATTGATTCCCGTTTGGGATTCCGAGTCTGAGAATAGCTCCGTATGATGATTCTGGAGTTGGGAGCGCGATCGGAAGTGAATTCGGAGGTCCGTAGGTTATTTTGAAGTCATTTGGCTAAAGATAAAAATTTGAAGGTTTTTGAGAAATCCGATCGGAAGTGAAATTTTGATATCGGGGTAGGATTCTGATTCTGAAAGTTAGAACAGGTCTGTAATATTGATTGTGACTTGTGTGCAAAATTCGTGGTCAATCGGACGTGATTTGATAGGTTTCGGCATCAAATGTAGAAGTTTGAAATTTCAAAATTCATAAAGCTCGAATTGGAGTACCATTCGTGGTTTCAGCGTTGTTTGATGTGATTTGAGGCCTCAAGCAAGTTCGTGGGATGTTATGGGACTGAGTCGTGTGGTTGGACGGGGTTCCGGGGGGCCTCGGGTGTGTTCCAGGGTGATTTCGGGTCAATTTTGAGTGAATTCCTGCTGCTGTTTTCTGGTGTAGCTGGTGTGCATTGCGATCACGGTGGTCGATATGCGATCGCATAGAAGGAAAAATTGGAGAATCAGAATTTGGCTTATGCGATCGCATAGTGCAATTTCGGAGGCTGCTGGATTTTAGGCTTATGCGATCGTAGGTGTGGGTATGCGATCGCACAGTGTAAATGGGGGGCTGATGGTTCTTGGCTTATGCGATCGCGGTTGGCAGGATGCGATCGCATAGAAGGGTTGTCTGGGCAGTGAAGTGTTTTAAAATGGGAATTTGGCCATTCTTCTAACATTTTCATTTGGTGTGGCGATTTTGGGGAGCTTCAAGGGAGTATCTTCATCAAGCAACATTAGGTAAGTGATTTCTTCCTATCTTTGAGTTAAAACACTTGGATTATACATAGACTAGACATGAAATTGGTGGGAATTTGGGATTTTTGAACAAAGACCTAGAATGTGTATTTTTGGATTCTAACCATGAATTTGGGCATGGGATTGAGAGAAAATCATATATTTGAGTTTTTGAGGTTATGGGTAATCATTATCTTCGAAAAGTTTCGGAATCCGGGCACGTGGGCCCGAGGGTAATTTTGTCAACTTTCCGAGAGGAGTTAGGAATTTATATAAATTAAATTGTTATAAGTATTAGAGTATATTTTCATTGGTTTGCCCATTATTTGGATAGTTTTGGGGCGTTGTGCATCAATTTGAGTCGTCGGAAGGGCTTGGAGGTCGGTTATGAATCTTCGGAGCGAGGTAAGTCTCCTTTCTAACCCTGTGAGGGAGAATTGTCTCCATAGGTGAACTAATTGAATATGTGCTACTATTTTTGGGGGCTATGTACGCACGAGGTGACTGGAGTCCGTGCGTAGCTACTATTATGCTTGTGTCTGGGTAGTCTAGGACCCACTAGCATGTTTTACTTGTTGTACTTGTAATTTTGCTAATAAGAAGTAGACCGTTAAAATTATCTAATTAGCAACTGAATACCTAAGAAGGTTAAAGTTTATTTTCTTAATCATCTAGAAAAGGGAATTGATTTTCCTTGGATAATTGTTTTCCTGATAAAGCATGCTTTACTTGCCGTACTTGTGGCCTTACTGATAAATTTATAATATTTAAAACCTTATTGAACTTGGCAAATGAATTTCCAAAAAAGATTTAAATACTATCTTCGAGTCCATTAAAAAGAGAATTTTATCACTTCCTTAGGTAACTGTTTTCCTGATAAAATTTAAATTTAATATGTGAATATGTGTATTTATGAATACCTGAGTCGCATGTATGATTCGCGAGCAGGGTAACTCTATTATTATATATGACTGCACCGCATGATCGATTCACGAGCGGCGTAATAGATGCATCTGTAGTTCGAGCCGCTCGACCCTTCGGCAGTGCATATTTTATTATCGTTGGTTCGCGCCGTTCGACCGTCAGCATTGTTTGTGCATGATATATGTTGCGTATTTTCGATGATTTTTACCTGATTACTGGTCTGGAAATTTTAAATTGTCAACTGGAATGACGAGGACTTAAGAATATTAAATGTGAAAGAAGTTGCTATTTCCTGTCGCTACTTGTTAAGTTGACTATGATATCCATGCTTAGTGTCACCCTTGATTTCATTAGATTGACCTCTAGCAAGAGTCAAATTCGACCTCTCATCACTACCTCTTCGAGGTTAGGCGGGATACTTACTGAGTACACGTTATTTTTGTACTCATGCTACACTTGCTGTGCATTTCTATTGCACAGTTACATTCATAGATAGTGGGCCTGCTTGACGCAGTGATGTGACTGACTTGGAGGCTTAGACGAGTTGCCCCATCCGGAGACGACCCGCAGCCGGCAGAGTCTTCCTCATATCTATTGTATTTTATTTTAAATTCCCTGTCCAGTTTGTATTGCGGACAAGTATTGTAGTACATGTATAATTCCTAGAAGAATTTGCTCATGCACTTGTGACACCGGTTTCTGGGATAACTATGAGATTCATTCACTATTTAAATTTGCCAAAGATATTATTGTTTACTTAGTGGAAGGCTAATTATTATTTAAGAAAATGAAAAAGGAATGACTTCAAGAATTTTAAAATAAAGATTTTAGTAATTATTAAGTGTTGTCTTGCCTGGCAGTGGAGTCCGGCGCCATCATGACCTTAATGGATTTTGGGTCGTGGCATTAACCTTCATATTTTTTTAATTTTTGGACGACGATTGGGAACATAGTGAACTCTTGACTCCATAATTAATATATGTGTTTATTAACTTAATCAATTAATTCTTAGTGTCCTAATATGTATATACGTTGAACATAATGCCTTGCGTTATTTTTTTTACATGATCCTCATGATATTTTTTATTTTGTTAAAGAATGACTACTGCTTCGAAAAATATTATTGCTGAGCTTAACAAAGGGTTGAAACTCAATGGTGACAATTATTAAACCTGGAGCTTGAAAGCCCAGTATGTTCTAGAGGAGCAAGATATTTTGAAGGCCATTAACAATGTCATGAATGATCCTGAGAAAGGCAACACTGCTCAGCATAGGTGTGACGTGAAGCCTATGACAGTTGGAAGAAAAAAACTCTATTGCTCGCATTACGTTGTTGAGAACTTTGGATGATGACATCCCAAGGGAGTTTAAGGATCATCAAAGAGCTATGTATCTTTGGAATGCTTTGAGGAAAAGGTTTGGTACCTGTTCCACTGTAAGGTTGCGATCCTTAACTATCAAATTTGATTCATATAAGAAACGCCCCGAACATTCAATGAAAACACATCTGAGGCAAACAAATATGATCGGGGAGTTGAAAGATGCTAGTCATGTGTTGACTGTTGAACAACAAATCCAAGATGTCATACGCTATTTACCTAGTTCTTAGGATTATACAAAAATGCATTTGGCCCATAATGAGCGAATCACAACTCTGAAAAATGTCCGGAGGCATCTTGAGTTAGAGGAGGAACGACTTGAGGCTGCAAAGCCAATAGCTGAGTTGCACATGGAAACAACCTCCAAAACCAAGAGTGATTCAAAGAAAAGGAAATGGGGAAAGAATATAAGGCCACCTCAAGCTAAGCTAGCTTAGCAGGCAAAAAGGGCAAAGACTAAAAAAGGCAAGAACAAACGTCCCAAACGTGTCAAAGTTGCTAAAGTGAAATGCTATAATTGTGACAAAAAGGGTCACTATGCTAGAGATTGCTCTGAGCCTCCTAGAAAGGTATTTCGCGATGCTCGAAGTAGTGAACTTTGTGTTTCTAGTTCTGTTTTTCTAACTGAATCTAATCCTATGTTGATTGTAGACTCAGGAGCAACGGACCACATAACCAGGAACGCAGTGCCTTTGTTAAATTTCGGTGAGTTCCACGTGGAGCAAAGTGGATATATGTGGAAAACAACAATAAAGTTGTTGTTGAAAGGATCGGAACAAGAAAGTTAATCCTGTGTGGTGGTCGAGACCTAATACTACATGATGTTCTCTTTGCACCAGTAATTCGCTGGAATGTTATTTCAGTTTCAGTTTTGCTTAAGCTAGGATTTGACTTGTTTTGTCATGACAATTCTGCCAAGTTGACTTTGGTTCAACTTTATTTGATTTTGGTCATGTGATCAGAGGTTTACTTATTATGGATTTGGATTATGTTTCATTTAATAATAATGTTAGTTTTTCTATGTTTGTTTCTTCACATAAATATGATATTGATGTAAACATATGGCATGCTAGACTTAGTCATATTGGCCAACAAAGAATGCAAAGGTTAGAAAAACAAGGTTTGTTTTCCAGCATTGAACATGTGGAGTTGTTCACTTGTGAAAATTGTCTAGCTGGAAAATCTGCAAGAAAACCTTTTGGCCAGGCGACTAGAGCCGAATATCCTTTGCAATTAGTCCATTTGGACATATGTGGGCCTATGAATGTTAAGTCTAGGCATGGAGCAAGTTATTTCATCACATTTATTGATGACTTTACCCGTTTCAGTTATGTGTATTTAGACAAGAAGATAAAAGCTCTTCGAATTGACCGTGGTAGTGAATACTTATCAAACCAGTTTAATAATTTATGTGATGAAAAGGAAATAATTCATCAGTTGACAATCCCAAATACTCCACAACAAAATGGTGTGGCAGAGAGAAGAAACAGAACACTCCTAGAAATGGTTAGGTCGATGATGGCACAAGCTAACCTCCCAATTAGTTATTGGTGTGATGCGTTTCTTACTGCCACCTTTGTGCTTAACCGAGTGCCTACGAAATCAGTTACTACTACTCCATATGAGTTATGGACTGGAAGATAACCCGACCTGAGTGTATTAAGACCTTGGGCTAGTGCTTCCTATACACATGATTCCTCTCACAAATATGGCAAATTGGGCCCGAGGGGAAAGAAAAGTATCTTTATAAGATACTTTGAAACCTCAAAGGGTTATGTGTCTATAGGTCAGCAAGAAAGCGGGAGTGTAACTGAGTTTGAATCAAGAGATGTCACATTCTTAGAGGATGAATTCCCTAAGAAGGGAGAGGTAGGTCAAGACCTAACCTTATTTGAGATAATGGATCAAGAAGTACAAGGATCACTTCATTTGAGTGGGAGAATTTTAGAAGATGATGAATTAGTTTCTCATCAAAGACCTCCTTCATCATCAAATGCGAATGAAAGTAATTCTTCCCCATTTAGTTGAAGTGACCAAATGGATCTTGTTCCAAGTGGGAGCGAGATGGTCATAAATCTTGTTCCAAGTGGGAGCAGGATGAATGATCTTGATCCGAGTTGGAGAAACATTGATCCAAATGGGAACAATGATGAATCACAAATAAGACGTGGTTCTCGTAAAAATATTCCCCGCCGACGATTTGATATTGAAGGTGGAGAACTATTTATGATGCTCCTACAAGAAGAAACGAGCCGAAAAATGTAAAAGAGATTCTCTCATTCCCTTCTAAGGATAAATAGACAAAAGCTATGGAAGATGAATTGGAGTCTATGAGAGTCAACAAAGTTTGGAAACTAATTGACCTCCTTGAAGGACGCAAAGCAATTGGGAGAAAATGGGTTCTCAGAATTAAGCTCAAGGTTGATGGCACAGTTGAGAGATATAAGGCTCGACTGGTGGTCAAAGGGTATACATAATAGAAAGGAATAGACTACGAACAGACTTTCTCGCATGTTGTACGATTTACCTCAGTTCGCCTGGTTCTAGCTATTGTTGCAAGCTTGGATCTTGAATTACATCAGATGGATGTAAAGACTGCCTTTCTCAATGGAGAACTAGATGAAGAAATATATATGGAACAACATGAGTATTTATTGAAAGGGCCACGAACAAAAGGTTTGTAGACTTTTGAAGTCTATTTATGGACTCAAATAATCTTTAAAGCAGTGGTATATACGCTTTCAGAATGTTGTTGTATCCCATGGTTTTACCATGATGGATGAAGACCATTGTGTTTATACAAAAAGATCAAGGAACAAGCTTGTGATTTTAACATTGTATGTATATGACATACTTATAGCTCGAAGTAATAAGGAGTTTATAACCGAGATAAAGTCATGGTTATCATTGAAGTTGCATATATTCTTCGAGTTAAGATTTCAAGAGATCGTCCAAAGAAACTATTGTATCTCTCACAAGAGAATTACATTATAAAATTTCTTGAACGATTCAATATACAAAATAGTAGCCCAGTTGAAACTCCTATCAGTAAAGGACATACATTGGGAAATTAAGACTCCTGAAGAGACAGAAAGAATGATTCGAGTTCCTCATAGGGGCGCAGTAAGAATTCTAATGTATGAATATGGTGTGCACGAGACCTGATATCTGTCAAGTAGTTGACTTGGTAAGTACATATCAAACCAACCTAAGTTTAGCACACTGGCAAGCAGTAAAGAGGATCATGAGATATCTGAAGGGAACTAATGATTATTCCATTTGTTATCAAGGCGACAAGGATCTGCGATTAGTTGGATACAGTGATTCTGATCATGGAGGAGATCTAGACGAAAGAAAGTCCACCTCAAGATATGTGTTCTTACTTAGTGATAGTGTCATATCATGGAAATGTAAGAAATAATCATGTATATCACTATCTAAAATGGAAGCCGAATGCGTAGCTCTCGCATCAACAACACAAGAAGTTGTTTGGTTGAAAAAGTTCTTGGAACACTTGTTGGATACCGCTGAAAATACTGAATCAGTATTAGTCTACTGTGACAGTGAGGCTACAATATCCTCCACCAAGGACCCTAAGGTTCATTGTAAAACCAAAAATATAGATATCAAGTATAACTGTGTGAGACATGGTTAGATGCAATGTAGTGAATGAGAAGTATGTGTCTACAAAAGATATGTTAGCAGATCCATTGACCACGCCTTTGTCTAGAGATGTATTTGTGAGACACACTAGGTCTCAAAGCTTGCGTAGACTCTAAGATACTTTATTTTGTTATTTATTTTCCTGTGTTCACAAAACTGATGTTCTTTGATTATCAATAAAGCTGATTTACATACATACATACATATTTTTATTGTTGAATGTTATGTACATTCTATGTTCGTTTTTATAAGTATATCAGGTGGACAAGAGGTTAGCCTTCTCACACAGGCAATTGCCTCCTTATCTTAGTGATGTGAGGAGATGAGACATAATTTTAAGCAAAATTATCATACGGATAATTTGAGAGCTATTTGCTTAAAATCAGAATGTCGTTTAAACAATGACATAAGGTCATTAGGGTGAAAAACGTTTACTTAGTCTACTCTGAGAGCTAGATGTGAGTTAAATATGATTTTGTATATCAAGAAACTTAAATGTAGATACTTATGACGTCTAAATATCATCCGTACAACATTCTTTATGAAATAAAAGCATACTCTCCTTGGGGAAAAAGAGAAAATGTTGTAGCACATGTCTCATACCATGTGTGCTAATGTCAACCAATTGGGTTAACATAAGTCTATTCTCAACTTATTGTTGTATGAGACCCAGAGCTTTTATGATGGCTTAAGATTTGTACCTTCAGAGACTCCGATCAAATACTTGAGGCTTAGTGTAATGTTAGCAATCTTAGTGTGTTTCCAAAGGACCATGTACACAAATTCGGTCTAGAGGAGCATATCTAGAAAAACAATCAAACTAATGTTAAGGGGATTGTGAGAAGAGGAAGATTATCGATGGAATCTCATTTATTTGTGTTCACTGGTGCACCAGCTATAACTTATGAGTTATGATTGTGAATACAAGAAATAATGATATATGAGATTTTGAGATTATATCAAATGTGATTCATATGATCTAGGGTACTGCATACGTTATGATCTACTTGCAGGTTTGCACATGATGAGAGGCTATATACTCCTAACAGATGTATAACACTTAGCTCTCATAGTATGTTGGTCGCATGGTCTACTTCCCTGTATGAATGATTGAGGAGATGAGTTAAGAATATGTTTCTCAGACTAGATGAGCACTCCCATTATGTGTGAGTGGGAGATGTACGAAATATTGGGTCCACCTATAAGGGGTGCTCTAAGGCCCAATAGAGTTATTAGTTAACCATAATATTCCGTGTATAAGTACATTTATTGTGTACACTAAATATATACTCTGAACAGTATTTTTTCACAAGCTCTCTCTCTCTCTCTTAATCCATAACAAGGGTTTAGACTGTGTAATTGGGGGTTGCTCCAAGATATCGTGACAACCATCGTCGACCAGTAATTCTAGCCGCGCTCATCCATTCTTTCCGCCTTCGCTATGGGAATAAGTTCTCATTTTACGATTTACGCGTTACGTAATGTGTTTAGTGCATAGCGTTCCAACATAAAAGAATTCCACAAGTACAGTAAACTTGAATCATTTTAAAAAGAGTGAAATATGTGCTTCTCATCTCGGTCTATAAAATTGTTCAACTTTACATTTCTTTATTAATTACATATACTTTCACCAAAACACAATTATAGTTACCACTATTAAGCGCAAATGGAAAGCAGCACACATATTATCTTATGATCTTCTCATCCACTAGATAGTAATTATGGTTATCACTTGGAGCCGGGGGCGGATTTAGGGAGCCGGAAGGGGTTCATCCGAACTCCATTCGCCGAAAAATTACAATGTGTTTGTAAGGCAAAATATGTTTTTTACCTCTATATATTAAGTTTTGAATCCCCTTGACACATTCCAAAAGTATAGTTTAGTGGTAAAGGGGGTTCAAAACTTGTGTAATGTCATAGGTTCAATTCCACTGGTTACAATCCTTTTTAACTTTTTTCTTTTTGAACCCTCTTCGAGGAGATCCTGTCTCCGCCACTGCTTGGAGCAGCACACCTATGTGTTCTGCAAGACTCTGTACACAAATTACATCTGTGTATATGTCCTTTAAATAATACCAATACTTCAAACCATATAAGAAAACAGTAAATATTTGAATTGGATTCTTAGTCGATTTTTTGTTTTTGGCATACAGTCTCTAAATATTAGAACCTGTTTCGTCATGCTTTGCCTGTAAGTTGTGTATGCTGATTATTTACTAGAATTATGTGCTTGTATGTATAGCAAATATATGAGGGCGGCTAGCGAGTAGCTCCAGAAAAGAGAAGAAAGTTTAATACAAAAGCTAGGAATTGGTTAATTATGCCACACGTAATCGAAAGTTCAACATAAACTAGGAATTGGTACCTTCACATCTTATATGAAATTAATCTTCGAACATTCAAGAGTAGATAGAAATCATGAATGTAGCATTGTCTTTTGGGTAGTCTTTCACAAAATAGGAATATTAGTTTCCAAGACTGACAAACACTCAGTACAAGTCTTGAGGTTTGAGTAAACGGAGAAGGGGCAAATATATCATGTACTATTAAAAATAGTTTAAATATATCCTTCGTTATATCATTTGTTCAATTAAATCCCCACCATTATACTATTGATACTTATTTACCCCTAATTGGGATAGAATGCCACGTGGCAGCTCTGTAACAAAAAGATACACTCCTAATTATTCTAATTAAAAATTCACCCATTATCTAACCTATTACCCGTTCCAAGTATTTGCATCACATCACCCCACTGCTGCAGCCCCTTCTCTTCCACCACCACCCCTACCTATTCTCCTTAATTTTTGTCCATCTTTCTCATCTTTCAAAGTCCCTATCATAACCCTTTTCAAAGCAAAAAAAACAAGAATGAAGAAAACTGCCACCGAAAAAGCAAAGAAACCCGTAAAATCTAATTAACGTGGATATCAATCGGTGCCCCGAAATCGATCATATGGAAGCAGAACATGACAATAAGGACGACAATTTTTTGCACTTTTACCATTAGGGATTTCACGAAACTATTCCAAAGCGAAGCAGTGAAGAACGACAATTTATGCACCTTTACCATTCCAACGGTATCTCAATTCGATCTTAGTTTACCGGCTCAAGTTGCAGGTAAAGACAAACAAATCATACTCCAATAGCTTGGTCTCCAAATTTGCTTCCTGTTACTTAATGACGAAAAAACTTCATGGAGTAGTTTTCCTATAATTTAGGAAGTTGGTGTAGGTGGAAGCATTGGCAGAGATGAAGTATTTCAGGTGGTGAAGTGTTTTTGGAATTTGAGGAATTGGTGGTGGTGAAGCGGTCGGCAAGTGGAAATATTACCGGTGATGGAGTCTCTTATTTAGGGTGAAGGGTTTAATATTTTAGGGTCGGACAATGAGTTTGGATCGGATCTATATTAAAACTAGCCGGATGAGTTTGGTGTTGTCACGTGGTCCATCTGTTAAAATGAGAGTATTTGTGTTTAATAGTAAGACGACATAGACTTTAATGTTCCAATAGTATAATGGAGGACTTATTTAAACTATTGATGAACTATCATTCCCTTTTCCGTTGATTAAATACACTTCTATTTTAATTGCACCAAAATCAGCGCTCAACTTGTTTTTCGTTTTCTTGTTCTTTTTTTTCTAAAATGTTTCTAGTTCCTATTTTGCCAAATAAATGTGGTTTGCCGCCAAAGAACCTTTGGGCTTTTAAATTTGGTGTAGCTTAAAGGGGTGAGTGAAAAAATAGAGGAAAAATTAAATATTTGAGTTTTCCTCCTTGGCAAGGGGACATCATAATTAATTTAATTAATTAATAAAAATTTAATTCAGAATAACTTTTCAATTAATTAATTTAATTAATTAATAAAAATTTAATCTGGAATAACTCATGACTCGCGACCCGGTCCGGTTCATCTTCTTTCCTGGATTATTTTAAATTCGTTTTCTGTTTTCCCGCAATATTTCAACAGAAATATAGCAATATTTCAACAGAAATATTCTCACATGTTCCAACAGCTATGGCTGTTTCTGAAAGGTTGCAAACCTTTTCAGAAACAGTCCAAATTGGTCTATAAATATGCCTTGAATCCCAGAATCTTTACTTACTAAATTTTCAGATTATCTTCTTCTTCTTCTTCTGCACAACATTTTTTTGTGTGTTTTACGACCGTTGAGTTGTTCGAAGTTCACCGGAATTTTTGGTACCAATACGCTGATGAGTTAAATCGTTCTATCCTGGGAGGATAATATTCCAACACCTCGGATACTTGAGAGGAATAATTTTGCTTAAGGACAAATTGTGCATTCATCGGGCTCAATTTATTCCTATAATATTTTTCAGAATTTATTTCGTCAAACTGGTTCTACTAACTTTCTGTTTCTGTTTCTATTTCAAAAAGTTTAATGTTTTTTATTATTTATTACAGCAAATACAGTTTTGAAAACGAGCACTCATAATTGGGGAGATATTAATTCCCCATAACATTTTGTTCCATATGGGCATATAATACAGACAGTAGAAACTACTTATGTAGGGATCAAAGATGGGGAAACAAAAATAGAAAGAGAAGTGCTATAAGACTAAGATCATACTATATATTACCAACATTATTTAGGTGAAGAAATTCCTCTACAACGGCTGAAACCATAAAAATGGCAAACTCGACGAAAGAGTAGAAGAAAAATAGAGCAGCTTGAGACAAAGCAACTCCCATTCACTTATCCACATGGCCCCCACTAATGCCTGCCCTCAATGATCTTTTCCAGCAATCTGTTCGTCTATTCTGTGGCTGCAACAACTGCTCCACCTTCCACCTGATATATAATCAACAGACTCTTCAAACCAGCAACACTAGAATATTGGAATGTATTAGAATTATTATGTTCGTTTACTACTAGATACTTGAGGAAAATACATGAACAGAATTAAGCAAGTGAAAATATATATACTATGTCATAATCTGAATTGACGCTGATTATAAGATAATTATTAATGGAAATTAAGATTTTAAGAGCCTGGGAAACCATGAGTCCACTTGCTACACACTTTAATTGCGAAGTATGGGTTCATGCGTGTGACCTGTAAAGCACTAATGACTGGCAATAAGTGATCCAACAGTCAAATGCAATTGTTGCGAAAAATATCCTGCTTCATTACATCAGTGTATCTTTGCGTGATAAACATAAAAGTTAAGGCCCCGAAAGCAACATCCACTGTAACATGCCAATCTATGATACGGATCTAATGCGAAAACCGAGTGCATTAATCATCATGTTAAAAATCAGGATCACGTTACGTGGAATGTGTGACACTAGTTTTTGAGAGCCCCATAAGATTAAATGTTTCTCGTATCTAGAATTATTCATCCGCCATGAATATAGAGGAACAAATTAAGGACCTACCAAACAATATCGCATCTCGCACCATTTCAAAAAATTAAAAAATTATGAATAATCTGCAAAAACGTTAAAAACATCACTAACCATAAATTTTGCGCCCCATATTTCTTCCTCAGTAGCAGGAACAGCAGTAATCTTGTTTTTGGGGTTCTCATAGCTTCTCAGTTCTCCAACTGCTGTAGAGAAGAAACACCCTAGAAAAATATCCACATTCAATTTTCATTGAGGCAGTCTTTATCGACGTCCTTTTCTCAAATTAATTTATTCACATGTTCAATTGGACATGACAACTCTAAAAAACATATCTAGCTCATTATCCATCCCGCTTGATGATGGACCAATAACCACCTAAAGCACAATAAATAATTTGCCAACCCACCTTGAGGGAATGACGCAAGTGATTTGCCACAAGCACCTTTAAGTAAATTGGCATCATTGGCGAAGGCCACATATCCATCTGCAGTGATTCCCCAATAGAGAGGTACCTTACCGAGTTGATCCTGTCACAAAAATCCAGGATTTAAACTCGATGACGTTTTTACTCAAAACAAAGCCGCTAACAAACTACGAGGATCAAGATTCAGTTAGACCAACTATATATACAAGGGGCAATTTGGATAGGTAAAATTTCACTTACCGTAGCTACAAACAATGTAGAAGTGGACTTGTCGAAAACGATAAATGCAAAATTGCCTTCAAGGTGACCAACAACATGACTGGGAGGATAAGGTGCCCGATCACGAAGAGCCTTATATGCTTCAATCATCAATACCACCTCATTTGCAGACTTAGCAAGGCCATATTGTTGTCTCAAACTCCCTAAGTTGTCAAGACATCCCTCAAACAAGCAAAAGATTTCATCCTTAACAGCAAATGACCTGTCATTTAATTTCCACACCAACTTAATCTTACAATTTGCTTATTCACAGTCAATTTTACCTGTAGTCACTGAACTTTACCCACTAATCACTCTAATAATAAAGTCACATTTTTTTTCCTTTATTGTCACTGTCACGTTAAAGTAATTGAACTATATGTTAATTGCTTTGCTTAGAAAATACAAATGGAGGTCAAATTCCACCGAGTAAAAAATTGACCATCCTTATAGGACAATAAAAAATATTAAAATGAAAAAAGGAAAAATTAATTACTCAAAATTGGACCTTCGAAGTATTTGTATTTCAAGCAACTTAAATTACAAGAATCTTGAAATGTTCCGCAATTTGCTGCTTCAAAACCTATGCAAGATAAATATTGTAGTAGTAATATTCTATTGATGAACTCCTAAAAAACATCCTACTCGTTGACCAACGACAAGAATTATTTAATTTTTTCTATAACAAAATAATATTCCCACCCACTTTTTATTTCTAATTGTTTTTCTTGCATTAGCTGACAATAGTTTATTTGCTTTTTAAATCTTTTGTCTTTTTTCAAGTAATTAACAGAGACTGCCACACTGCCACGTTCATGAAGATCAAAAACCCAGTTGGTATCAAAGGGAAGACCAAGGGCTTTAGTACAGGATTCTAACACATGTTAGCCATGCAAGTTATAAAGGGTTGATAATAGAGCCAATAAATTAATGCTTTCATCATCCTCGATTGAACCGTCAGATCGCTTAATTAAATTCTACATATCCAGCAAAGGAAATGCTAAAACAGTAAACTTTGTGAGTGTACATAATTAGAATCGTCAATGGCTCAGGTATTTGATCAACGCTGACAAAATAATTCCTCACAAGCTCCTCAGCTTTCTGGTCCAGATAAATTTTTTTTCGCTTGTTTTTGGTGTTTTTTTCTTCCTATTTTTAGTAAGTCTTTTCTTATTTTACCACTGCCCCAAAAAGCGTCCTTTCATATTTTAAAATAATTTTAATTTAAAGTTTTTCATTTTATTACTTTATCTTTAATAACATAAATTTATAGTCACGACGCATTCAGAGACATGAGTTAGTGATCAACGAAGTGAGTTGAGAATCATATGGTTTGTGAGACTTGTATGGTCGGTTATGGGCGGCTTTTCAGCCATGACCCCTTGGACGCGTCCCGTGACGTCCTGGCAAGCCTACCAACACACAGCGTCACGGACGGCTCCGTGATCTTGACTGCGCCAGGTGACAAGTGCGCATGTGTCTTTGTCGCCTCACCGATATCCCTTGCTAGTGCCCAGCCGCATGCAGATGCAAACAGCGTCACGCAGCGCGCAGATCGTGATGCCAAAGACAAGGTTGCAGACAACGGACCTATTTCTACCTTGTAGAAAACTAAGTCATTTTTCATTGTAAATATAGAGTAGTTTTATTCCATGTACTTCCATTAAGTTTCTCTAGCTTAGTTAGGTCTAGTCTTGTAACTTTAGTTTATTTTTTTGAAGCACTATTAGGGATCAAACAATCAAAACTTTCTAGTAAGTAAACAATTCACTGTACTGGTATCTCTCTCCCTTGATCAGTAGCGAACCCAGGATTTTGTGCAAGCGGGTTCAATTTTAGAAGTACATAACTTTAGTCGTAAAATATAGTTATCAAGTGGTTCAAATAATATATTTATACAAAATTTATGCAGCTTTGATCGTAATTTATACATATACACACAGTATTATTTTTTGACAAAGCAGGTTCAGCTAAACCCACTTGTCATCATGTGCGTCCGCCTCTGCCCTTTACACCGCGTTACCTTTCTGTAATAGTTTTCATTGATGCAATCAAGCTTTCTTTCAATTTTCATTTTTATTTTTTCATTACTTTTGATATTGATTTTTCCGTACGACACTTACAATCTCGTCTAGCGTACGGATGAGACCTAGTTGACGGACAACAACTGCACTAACATCGGTTGTTTAGCTTTACGTCGTCCTTGCCAGAAATATCAGGACGCACAACAAATCTCATGTTAAATTTCCAAACTGAAGGTAAAAATAGTAAGCGATTTCTTTTCGGTGGACAAAGTTAGCTGAAGTATTGGTATCAAAAGAAAATTGGTGAAATGACAATCTTTCTCTTTTAAGCTACAAATTAAATAACTTCGCAAACAATGAAATGCGGTGATTATCACTTTGGTACCTTGGCAGCGAAGCGGACTCATTCATGTGAGTGTAGGCGAGTTGGACATGATCGTTGATCTGAATGGACACCGCCGAAGAATCGGTTTTAATGAAGCGGTTCACCAGAGACTCCGCCGTTATCTTAGGCGACGGAGTCCGGCTTCCGGCAGCCACCAGCTCATCCGGCGGCGTCAGAATAGAGCTGCTAAAAACACCCAACATTTCCGAATCTAACAAACCAAAGGAAAAGCCAAGCTTACACTCTCTTTGCTGTTAAGAGTGCAGACACAGGAGTAAGACGAGGAGCAAGGAATTTATAATAGGAGATGATCGAGGACGTTTTGGTCATTTAAAATATTTAATTGTCTTTTTGTGGGGGTTGGGGGTTTTAGGATTGATTTTGTTCGCGAACATAGAAGGTAGTACAACGCAAAGAGCGGCACGTGAAGTGGGGTCGAGAAATGAGTGATGACTCTTGGGGAAGTAACAAACTTATACACAATTGTGTTTGCACCATCTCCTAACCAAAATGTGGTTAGGATTTAAAGAATCAAAACGTGTGAAAAATAATTTTGTGATCATTTTATATGTAATACCTTTTTAAAGTGTGTTATATCTTAACAGTTATTTGTTCAGTTAAGTATAACGTCATTTTAAAAGGCATTATATGTATAAAGTGTATAAAGTCTTTTTAAAAGGTTCTATATGTATAAAGTCTTTTTGAAATATTCTATATATATATATATATATATATATTATGTGGGTCCATCAATAATTTTTCTGGGCTTATATATTGGTCGGCCCACATAATATATATAAAGCCTTTCAAAATTTTTTTTATACATATAGCGCCTTTTTAAAAGAGTGTTATACTTAACAGGGCAAATGGCCGTTAAGGTACAACGTCCTTTAAAACAACGTTATATATAAAATGATCACCAAATTTATTTTTCACACATTTTGATTCTTTGAGTCCAAAAAAACCACACTCCGGACTCCACAAATTGTATTACAAGAATCGATCGAACTTTGCAAGCAAATACTTTCTCAAGAAGAACGATGAAAAATGTGATCTGCCAAGAAATCGTACACTCAAAAGCAATCACAAACTGTGATTCACTTCGATGAAAATATATGCCAAATCATCAACGAAAAAGCATCACCTAACTCCGAAGTAGAGCTGAAAATACCACCTAAGTAGCACAATTATGGAATTAACAAAAAATAAACCTATAATTCAGAGTGAAATTGCGCAGAGTGACCTTCCGCGTATCTAGTGTTTATTTTTTTGCCACGATAAAGAATATGTTGATTTATTAGTCTTTGTCCTTGCATGATAAGATTTCATCCACAAATACTAAAAAAAATTAATGGTTTTTGTTTAACAAAAAAATAGAATTTTTAGTCAAAGCCTACATTTATAAAAAATAGGGCTACTGAAACCAAATTTCCTTTCTTCTTTTTCTTTTTCTTTTTAAAAAAATCTCATGTGATCTCGTGCCTACCTTTTCAGCAACCATGGAAGTTTTCGAGGAAATTCCTAACTTCCATGCTTAGATAGAGAAGTTACTAATTGTTGCTCCTATGGAGAAAATATCTTGGAAGTACCTTTCACAGAGATTCAGTTGGAAAGTGAAGACACACGATACTTTTTCCCGCTTATTATCTTTTCTCTTCTCTCCCTTATTGATTTGAGAGTCTCTTATTATGCCTTTTTTTCTTTGCTAGGGTTTTCCATTCGTGGTATTAGTCCTTTGTTTCATCCACAAGGCTTTCCATGACTCTTGCTCAGAAAATAATTTTGAGCTCTTCTTCAAAAAGAAAAGTTGATGGAGCCCGTGGCTTGAGGGTGAAGAAGAACCAGAGGAGGGTTCTTTAGTACGTAGACCTCGAGTCAGGAGACGCGTAATTTCTAATGATGAAATAACTCCTCCATCGATTTCAGTCCTTTCTAAACTTTTGGATANAATTTCTAATGATGAAACCACTCCTCCATAGAGTTCAATCCCTTTTAGACTTTTGGATGAGCCAGAGTGTGCCCCTTTGGTGATCTCTGATGAAGAAGTTAATGATCCCCTCCCCTCCTTCCCCCTCCAAGATTCTGTTGAACAATGTTTGCTCATGACTTTGGAAGTGATGAAGCTTTTGACCCTATTTCTGAGGAGTTTCCCCTCGCCTACCTTCCAACATGAAACCCCGTTAATCCCCACGTTTCCTTACCTAAAGTTACTTCTGATGCTACCCCGTGAGTGCTTCTACCTTATCTGCCATCCCTGTTGCTACTACTTCTCATGTAGAAGTTAAACCTCCCAGTAGCAAGAAGGTGATGGAGAAAATTGTTGTTGAGGTTCCTGAAGGTGGGAACTTATTGAGGAAATCGGGTCAAGCCGAAGTGTGGTTGAAACCTTTGCTTGGTCCTGCGGAGAAGTCAACAGATTATTGACTACTGAACCGAGGCTGACAATTGGAAAAGGGCAATTTGAGGGTCTTCAATTGGAGAAAGAAGTTTTGGCAGAAGAGAAGAATGCTTTAGAGCAGCAAATGAAGATGAGTACCGCTGAATTAGCGATTGATAAAGCTTCTTCAAGTCAAGTTGGTAAGGATAAGGATATCCTTGAGTCCTTATTTGCTGAACAACTTTCTAAGGCAACTGAAGAAATAAGGGATTTGAAGGAACTCCTTAATCAGAAAGAGGCGTATGCCGAAAAATTAGTTCAACTACTTACTCAAGCTCAAGAAGATCTCCGCACCTCTACTGATAAGGTCAAGTTCTTGGAAAGTTCCCTTACTCCTTTGAAGACAGCGTATGATGACTCTAAAGCAGATAAAGAAGAGTTGAGATCTGAACTTGATCAATAGGAAAAGGACTATGAGATTCTCGAGGACAAATTGTCATTGGATGTGAGGTGGGCCTTTCTAAACACTCGCTTCAAGACTTTAATGGAAGCCAACCAGGAGGGTTTCAACCTTAATGATGAGATTGTTAAAGCTAAAGAAGAAATTGATAAAACTAAGCAACATCAAAGCTTTTATTCACCTGAAGACGAAGGTCCCGAAGGTGATGGAAATGGACTTATTCCTGGTAAAGCTAATGTCCAAGCCTCTTCTTCTCAAGTTGTCCCTTCTTCTCCCGTTGCTGATGTTTTCGTGGATGATTCCCCCTTAGATGATGCTCCTTAGTTTTTTCTGTTTTTATTTAGTTGTTTTGTTTGGATTTTTTTGGTGGGAACTTTTTTGGAATGGGATTTTTTTTGTTACCCCTATCTCGTTTTGGGGTTTAATGACAAACAAGTACATCTGTTTTTCCCAAAGTTTTAATATATATGTTTCGGTTACCTTCACCATTTATTTTGATATCTGAGCTTTTGTTTCACTCTTTGATATTTGAACTTGCATTTAAAAATGCTTTAATATTCTATGATTTTGATAAATTCAATTTTTTTATAACAGAGGGCCCTTTTATATAAGCGACACTGATGAAGATGACGTCTCATCTTCATATTGGTGTAAATGTATAAAAGAAGAAGTAAACATGAAAAAAAAAAATTGAGGCAGTTTTATGCTTTGAACTTTCTAATTTCGTATCATTTTTCATTTATGCATACAACACTTTCATAACTGCTTTCTTTGTAACATGTTTTGAAATTCAAAATCGGAGTTTATTATCCCGTGACTAATTTTTGACCTTAACCTAAAAACTCATAGGTACTTGGTGTGTATCTTGTGTCCTTCTTGCGAGTTCACACATTCTTCAAGGTTTTTGATTCAGGCTTGATTTTTGGCTCTCAGGCTTGAGTTTTGACTCTTGCTTTGCCTATATGTATAGTCCCCCCCCCCCCCC
>MDKI01219006.1:0-18950 GCA_005239505.1 Nicotiana paniculata
CCCCCTCCCCCTCCCCCTCGACAACAACACAGCAATCCATATCTTCATCCTCTAGGAACAAACTCCTCATTGCTGCAATTGCTTTTTCCTCGTTTGAACCGTAAATAGTGTCGGCTTGATTGAAAGTTTGATCAAGATGAGGTATCGGCTTCTCCAAAAGGTAATAGGGACCGCGTCAAGGTGGCGACCAGTCGTTGAATTCCTGCCAAGTATACTCATACCCTAGATCGAAAGTGGTGCCATGTTCCTTGAGCTTTATGGGCTTCGTGATCCCTTGGAGGTTCTTACTGAGCCCTTTGCCTAACTCATATCCTCTCCAGTTCAGGATGCTCTCAATCTTGTTGTCCCATCACTTGTCCTTGTCGATAGCATTGACCCGTTCAATGTGGTGGTAAGTTCCTCCATCTATCTTCCTTTTTCCGTCAATCAACAAAATAGTTTGACGACTATAAATGGGGTTGCTACCGTCACCATGAATAATCACCTCTTGGTGGTTCCACTCGAATTTTACCACCTGATGTAGCGTTGATGCTACGGTCCCAGCAGCATGAATCCAGGGTCGTCCCAACAACAGGTTGTAGGACGCCAGCACATCTATCATATGGAAATCCACTTTGAACCAAGTCGGTCCCATCTGCAGATATAGACCGATCTTCCCCATGGTGGACCTCTGAGAACCGTCAAAGGATTTCTCATTGATCGCCCCATCCCTTATATCATGTAGCCCTTTACCCAATTTCTTGAGTAATATCAACGGACAGATGTTAAGACTGGAACCTCCATCGATCAAGATTTTTGTGATGAAATGATCTTTGCATTGCACGGTGATATGCAGCGCTTTGTTGTGCCCCAATCCTTTAGGTGGTAGCTCGTCCTCATGAAAAGTGATTTTATGACTCTCCAGTACTTGGCCTACCATATTGGCCATTCCCCACTAGTGATGTTGTTTGGCACATATGCTTCACTCAACTCTTTCAACAAAGCATTTCTGTGTGTTTCGGAATTCTGCAGCAGAGAGAGGATGGATATCTTTGCCGGTGTCTTGTTCATCTGGTCGATGACTGGATACTCCTTAGCCTGTACCTTTCTCCAAAGGTCATCGGGACCTGTTTCGATAAGGGGAGGCCGGTTGGTAGCCTGCTTGCTTGACTCGGCCAGATGCTCAGAGGTGTAGATCCTACCAGTTCTCATCATACCCTGTGCTGCGACAGCTTCCTCAGACCTGACCTTGCCTTTCCTTCTCGCCTCGACTGTGTAGTCCCAAGGGATAGCGTTTGAATAAAAGGGTGGCGTATTTGACATTGCCACCGAAATTGGTGCAGCCATCTTTACTTCAAACGAAATGTGTGTTTGGGGTGGCAAGACTGCGACCTCGAATGAAGTTGGAGCATTTGTTGGAGATACAAACTCAACTTCAATTGGCACTGGTGACTTTGCAGGTGGCGCTGCTTCAAACTCAAATAGTATAGACATATTCACCTCAGTGGCCTCAGATGGCTAAATCTGGACTATGATGGGTTTGAGAGTGACTGTGGGTTTCTTCGGGTTATCGCCTTCTGCGATCAACCCGATTGACCCCTCGGGATCCCAATCATCTTCTATTTCAATCATATGGATTCATCTACCCTTATGGTCTGGTAGAGGATTGTCACGGGCGTTTGGAGCGGGATCCTTTGTCACAATAATCTTGTTGTCAATGAGAGCCTGTATTTTGTCCATCAGAGAACGGGATTCTTCGATGGTGTCCTATCATGCCGGAATGGCATGCACAGGATTTGTTTGGGTTAACCCACTGAGAAGGGTTCTCAGGGGTGGCAGTAGGGATAGGTGTGACATAATTAGCAGTTTTGAGTTTCTCATACAGATGCTCAATGGGCTCGGCTATGGTGGTGTATTGCTTTGGAGGGCGGCGATCAAAATTGGGACGAGGTCTAGGGAAGTTTTGGCGTGCAGGGGTGATTGGTAGTGGGATGGCTGGGAATTATAAGTGTGGTAGACAGGAGCGGGTTGTGGATATTTGGGCGAAGCAGGTTGATATGTGGGTGGTGGAGCTTGGTAGAAAGGTGGTGGAGTTTGGTAATTTGGTGAGGGTGCATGGTAATTCGGGGTCGGATAGGTTTGGTATTTGAGTGGGGACTTGGTTCTTTGTGCAACCATTACGGCTCCTACGTCTCTCTTCTTAGACACACCACCGGACTGTAGAGCCTTGTTAGTGGCTTGCAAGGCTTCAAAATTTGTAACCATACCGTTTTTAATACCTTCTTCAATCCGCTCACCCAATTTGATGATGTCAGAGAACTTGTGGCCTTCAACCATCATTAACTGTTCATAATACTGCGGGTCCTGAGCTCGGACAAAGAACTTGTTCATCTGTTCTTCCTCTAGAGCAGGTCTGACTTTAGCGGCTTCGGACCTCCAACGAGTAGCATACTCGCGAAAGGTTTCTGTATGTTTCTTCTTCAAATTTTGAGTGTAGAACACATCCAGTGCGTTCTCTGTGTTGAATCTAAACCTGTCCACGAAATTAGACGCCATGCTTACCCAGTTTGACCATTTCTTGGGGTCTTGGCTGATGTACCAAGACAGTGCGTCTCCCTTCAAACTCAGCATGAAAAGCTTCATGAGGATTCTTTCATCCTTTCCTACACAAACCAATTTGTCGCAATAGGTCCTCAGATGGACTCTCGGATCACCGGTACCGTCAAACATTTCAAACTTTAGAGGTTTGTATCCCTCGGTCAGTTCGACATTAGGTTGGATACAAAGGTCTTCATAATTCAACCCTTCAATCCCCTAGGTTCCTTCAACAACCTGGACTCGGCTAGTCAGTTTCCTGAGCTCTTCGGCCAGGTTCCTAATAAGTAAATCCTTTTCGTCAGACTCAGACACTTGTGGGATAGGCGGAGTGGAGCGGGTCATGTTTTCCACATATATGGGATTGTTATAGGTGTGGAAATGGTATTTTGTGGGGTTTTGAGGTTCGGGGATGAGTAGTGGAGTGTTATTTGAGGTGTGGCAAGCATTGCACTGCGTCGGGAGAGTTTGGTTCTTTGGTGGAGTGGTGTGATGGTGAGGTGTGGGATGATTTTGCTGTCTTGGGATATTTTGTGGAGGTGCGGGTTTTGAGCATTTGGAAGGTTGAAGTCAGGGACGTTAAGGGAAAAAGACAAATTGTCCAGATTATGGACTTGATCGAGTTCTTCCTGAAACTTCAAAAAAAAATTTCAAGCGGCGACATGTTCTTATGCAGGACCTGAATACCTCGGCCATCAGTGTCCTCTACCCGTTCAATCATATTCTCCTTTATGATGCCGCTGGACTCTTCTATCTTACTTTTGCCTTTGTCTTTGCCCTTTAGAGGACTAGGGGGAGGAGTAGGTGGAGGGCCCTTGGATCTGGTGCGATAGGCTGATGATGCCAGAATGCACGAACTAACCTTTTGGGGAGGGGAGTAAGAAAAAATAAAAACAAAACGTAACCAAGTCAGTGAGGATCATGAAAAGAGTATTGCAGTATTTAAACACATAATGTGGAAATGAAAGCATGTCCTAATTTGGGGACCTCTTGGTGCCCGAGGTAGGCCTAGCGACAAATTGATTTGGAGAACTTAAAATGCTAAATGCCTCATTTTATTGATAATAAAAATAGACAAATCCCAAAACGATAGACGAAAAAAATAAAAGTCACTAATGTCCATTGGCCTTGTTACATCGATAGAAAATAAAGACATTCCTATCTACTTGGTCCCCGAAGGACCTTCCCCAGATTCGGCATTCTTGCTTCCTTCGAGCAGCTTTCCTAGCTCGCGAAGTCCCAGCAACAGGTAAGTTCTGGCTAGGTATCCCCCTGCAGCTCCCTCAGCCTTTTGACAATCTTCAACTCTTTATATGAACTTTTCTTCCAGCTCGATTATACCTCGTTCCAAGTACCCCCATCCTCTTGTTGGCACTGATAGCCATGTCCTTCCATTCCTTGATCAGTCTTTTGTTGGACTCATGTATCTTGTGGTGATCATCCTCACTTTCCCGGATACTTTTGCGCAACTGGTTGAACTTGACTTGTGCTTCAGCCCTTTAGTCTATAACCCTGTGATCTCGGACGTACCCCAGCTTGCTCTGACCACCCAGATCCTCTTCTAACCAACCAAGATAGAAAGGGGTATAACCGGCGTGATACATGTCTGGCTCGCTGGTGGCTTTCTCAAGTATAACCTTGCAATGCCACAGGTGCTGAGCTTGGCACTTGTGAGGACTATCATTATTTTGAAAGTCAGCTCGAAGATGGCTCATCTTCTCGACCCTAGGGATGACTTGCTTCCTTCCTACTTGCCTCATAACTCGAAGAGGGACGTAAGGGTATGTCCCCCTTAGACCAATCAGTATCAGAAATGACGCGTCTCGGGATCGAATGATGAACTCATCCATTGGAAACCATTCAAACATCTATTGAACCTATTCTTCAGTTAAGTTATCAAAAAGCTCAACCCATCCTTCAGCATTTTCAGGCTGAGCGAACATGTCAGGGATATAATTCATTCGCTTTGGGTGATGGAAAGCGATGTGGTCATCCACATTCGGCGGTGAATATTCTGTCGATATTCGCCTTTTTGGAGATGTTCCATGAGCCAGAGTTGAAGTAATAAATTGCAACCTTCGAAATGCTTTGCTCCTTGTTGACACCTTTCTAAGGCCCGATATATGTCTGCAACGATCATGGGCATAATGCTGAAATATTGCCCATTTACCCCTTCCATTATGGTCTTAGTTACTACGGCTAGCCTAGAATAGATCCTTTCCTTCTTCATCGGGAACACGATCAAACCCAAAAAGAAAACCATAAACACGAACACTCGGCGATGGATGTGTCCCAGAGAGGTGATAGCAAACTCGTAATGCTAGGTACAGTATAATTTGCTGTAGTCATACCTTTCATACAAGTAGTCAAAAGGAATGTACGAATCCTCCAAACATACCAATTCCACATCCTTTTTCAGACCCATCATTTTGAGGAAACTTTTGCATGTGCGGTTCTCAAGCATCAACCACCCCGGAGTTTCCCATACTAGGTTAGCCAGCCCTCATATCTCTTCTATCAAAGGCGCCATTTCGATGTTCCCAAAGCGGAACACGGACCTTTCACGATCCCAGAACAGGATAGCAGCCTCTACTATCATTTTGTTAGGTTGTATTTCCAGAAGAGATGGTAGATTGCCCAAGTTTTTCCTAACGATAGCTTTGTCCCTAGAGTGCAGATCCTCCCACCAACTCAGCAGTTTTGGGTGGATGTTGGAGACCATGCCGAATGTAGGGACTTTGTGCCTCATTTTTTTTTCTGCAAAGCAAATAGGTTAGGCCCTTACCCCTACCAGACTCGACTATTTATCATCAATAATTAGCAGGAAGCATTTATTTCTCCAAATAAATGCACAAAACGTGAGGGCGTCCGTTTGGGTTTAGGGATACTTGGTGGACTTTTGGATAAGGCTATCTTAAAAGCTATCGTGCGGACGACACTTTAGCTTGACTAGGTTTGACCATGATGCATGCAATAGTGCAACAGAGTAAGGTTTCTATGGGGTTTTAGACTGGTACCCTTGAGCGGAAACCTCAAGGGGGAAAGGCACGGAACCGTCGACTGCACCGCTGATCGACTAGTTTTACCGCAAATAAGACTTTCCAAATTTAGTCGGTGATAATATAGGAAGGGAGCAACCACTCATCAAGCGTTGCTATAGTATTTTGTTTGGCACGAGTGGAGTATGAATGTTGAGCATGATTTATGCAATAAGTATTAAAACAAGTTGTCACGTATTTTCACGTTAAAGAAAGCGGTAAAACGGTAATAATGATTTAAAGAAGTTACAAAAGGAAACAAAGAGACATTTCAGTTATGTTTTTGAAGAAAAGTAAATACCCGAAGTAAACAATTAATTGCATGTAAAGGGAATAAGAAATGGTGCAAGTATTAAAATAAAGGCATAAATTCACGAAACAATTTGAAATGGTAAAAGCCTGGATATCCCCAGCAGAGTCGCCAAGCTGTCGCGCCCCCCTTTTTTTCTCCTCGCGGAATATTGGGTTTATGATATTGGTTGGGACAACTCTTTCCTTTTGGTAAGGGGTTTGCATATTTTGAAGAGTCACCACCTAACGATTTTAATGGTGCGTTACGGCACCTAAGGGGTTGAATTATAACTACGTTGCTAACTAGAGATTTGGGTAAGGACTTGAAATTATCCTAAGGGGAAGGTGTTAGGCACTCCTCGGGATCCACAAGTGTAGTTCCCGGCCAAATGGTTTCGGGAATTTGTACAACTAGAAAATAACAAGTAAAGGCACAAATAAAAGGGGATTTAAGTCTTAAGCATATAGATGTTTAGAAAATAGCAGAGATGATTACGAACTAGCGTATACAGGTGTCCTAGGTTTATAATAATATGGATCACATCAATGCAATACCCGGTAATCACTCCTCGAAGAGGGGCTACACGTGGTATTAGCGCACCGGTCATCATATTCATATTCAACCCTACCCACCTCATGAAGGTAATTAAAGCGTGTGTTGGTCACGGATTCTATTGCGTGCTATTACCCGTCCCATCCTATCAGTCTTGGATGAGGCTAGGACTACTATCCTAAAAAGAAGTAATAGGTTGACCCCAAGGTTTAAAGGACGAGATTCTAAGCGACAAACAACGACAATTAGGACTTCAGATAAGGGAAAACAAATAAGAGCATATACGAGGCCCAAGTATTCCTCCACAGATTATGCACATGATTAGCACGACTCAAACACAAGTAAGGTCTTATTAACTTCAAAACCTAGGGCATGATGTCTAGGTGAGAATGCAATAGCGAGGCAACTTTATTACTGATTTCAGAGGATGAATTTTATCAGTTTCTTACTGATTCTAACCATTAATAGTCAAGCAGTAGGTATAAAGGAGTATGTTTCCAGTTTTAATAGATTTAACACCTAAAGCTTGCCTAAGCGTATGACAACACGCAGTAATTATCCAAATTATTAAAGAAACTATTACAAGTTAGTTTGCCCAAACATGTTGTACTTAGGTGTTGCAAAAAATACAGAACTATTACCAGTTGTTTGAAAACATGGTGAAACTGTTTTTTAGTGCCTTTTTCATGCAATCAGTAATTAAACTAGGTTTTAAATGAGGTCCTAATACATGATATCTAATATGCACACATAGGGATGCAGAATGGGTGGTATGCAGAATTCCTAGGCAGGATTTCTAAATGCCTAAAGTCACAGTATTTGAACATGCTACGCAGCAAGTATGAGGATGACTTGTTTATTAGCGCATTATTATCCTAAGCATGATTCCTAGGTGTACCACAACATTACAGCGATATTAGAACTAATAAATCCTAGAGCATGATTTCTATATGATAAATGATAATGCCATAATAGGATGCTGAAACAGTAAACATGAGCCTAAGGAACATGATATCTGATGCATGATATGCTCACATACTAACCGTCCTAAGCATGAATTTCTAGTGCACACGTAAGAAATGTAAACTTAGAGGCATGGTATCTACCCTTTAACATGGATAATCTATATAACTACCTTTCCCTTTCCACTATCCATTCCCAAATATTTGTTTACAAATTATTACAGGCCATGAATTATTAATTACACAACCAAAGAAAAAATAAGAAGTTACTTCTATAGGGAGCCTTCAATTAGGCCCAGATCTTCCAAACCTCAATGCCTTTGGTGTTTCATAGCCTTTCATAGTCCGGGTGTGTCAGAGTTCCCTAAGGACCTCAAGGGCTCCTGGGCAGTGCTCACACCCAGACATAGCCAAAATAGAGTTAAACATGTACAGTGTGGGAAGTGTCTGCCTTGTGTGTCAGAGTTCAGAGGGCACTCAAAGGGTCCCCAAAATAGTGCTCACACGAAGGGGGCTGAACTTGGACTTCTAAGAGTATATGTGAGAGTTCTTTTATTTTATTTTATTTTAAAAAGGATTTAAGTAAGAAAATAGTTTTGAAGAGGGAAATAGAATTTTAACATCACACAAAGGACCAGGGATAGTCCAACAATCATAAACAGGGGTAATGGGATTTGAGGGACAAATACGGAGCATGTGAGAGCAGACATGTAGCTGGTAGACACACACATAGGCATACAATCAGAAACTCCTAAGGGTCTAGAGGATTAGGGGGTACAATAAAGTACTAGGTTAGATTAATACCTAAAACAACTAAGACCACGATTAAACAAATGTACCAGTCAAAGGTATGTAAGTAGTAGGTGCTAAGTATACAGAAACATGCTGTCCATAAACAAATAAAGCGTAACTTAACATGCAGAGGGGAGTTCAGGATCCTAAATACATGCTGAATAACAAGTAAAAGCAAATTAGAAGCATGCTGAATTACAACAGTAGTAGAAACATGTTGGTTTGAGGACTGAAATCCAAATTGAACATACCAGTGAAGTGAAGAAAGCAGTAATACAAACAGGAAAGTAGGAGATGCACTGTAGTTAGCCTTGGCTTGTAGCCGGCTAACTTAGAATAGTAGTAATTAGCATAGAAGAAGGAGCAGAGAGTCTTTTAAATTGTGAGAGAGAGATTTTGAACAGATCAGTTCGTGTGTAATGAGAGAAAAATTATGCATATATATAGTTTTGAAAGCCGGGTGAAAAGTAAGGTAAAAATCAGAATCAATCAACAATTATGGAACTTAGTATCAATTAGAGTGAAATCACCTCAAGTACTACCATGATTAAGGGAGTTCTTCAAACAGTGAGTAACAAATAAGGAAAGACACCATATATAGCTTAAAGGAATATTCAAACAGTGTAAAATCGGCATAGGTATCTCTTAATTCAAGGGGTTAAATTCAAACGGCTAGTAGGCAAATAAGAAAATAAGGAAAGTTCCCATGCATATAACATATAAGGTACAATATCAACCCAGTACAAGTATGCAATTGAGACTAGGTTCATCAGATTCTAATTAAGGAAATAGGGATCAATTAACAGTCAATTAACCAGGTAACAAGGTAAGAAATAAGCTAAAGGTCATAAATTAGTAAGAGTATCTCATAAGAAATCAGTAAGGTTTTCAAATCACAAGGAATCAGGGATTCAAATAATAAATCAGGAACCCTAAAGTAAAATTATAGAGAATCATGGATTCGAACAGGAATAACATCAATTCAAGGAGATTAACATGAATTGAATAGATAACAGTCAAGAAGTCAGAAACCCAAGTAGTGAAATCATACGAAACTAGGGATTAATATGAATTACAGAGTGAACATAGGGTAAAATATCAGTGAATCTTAAATCTCATGAAACGCAAACACATATGCAAATATATTATCAAAGAAAAATCAGGAACTTAGGGTTTTGGACTAGAAGTTAGGGATTTCAACACAACAACTCATATAAGATAGAGAAACTTGAATGAATCATTAAAACACAGTAGAGACCTTAGGATAATACTGAAAAGTCATGGAAAAATCGTTTAAGAGGCATGAAACCCTAGTTTGATAGAAAGCCTTTTTTAGAGGAAATCGGAGAATCTTTGAGAAAAACAACGAAATAGCTCAAAGCATACACAAATCTATCATAGATCTAAAAGAATCGAAAAGTTTTAAGAGTTAGGGTTTTATAGAAAACCTCAGAAAAGATGAGAAATTCCTTGAACAGCACTGGCTCGAGCCTTAGGGTCATAGACCCTACTCGGAATCAAGCTCTGGAAGCTTAAAGTTGACAGTAACACCATGGGTGTAAGCAGGCGGGTTCTCTCCCTTTGAGGGCCTTAGTGAGGACATCACCGGCAAGAAGAGCCATGAGAGGCAAGAAGACGAAGGCTTCAAGGTCTCCGGCAAAGGGGTGGCTGGAGAAGATGAAGGAGTTCATTGAAACTGAAGAGACGGACGTCTCTAGGAGTGACAAGAGAGAGAGAGAGAGAGAGATGAGAGTAAAAAGATGATGGGTCATGAGAGAATGAGGGGTCGGAGGGGGGTAGTTAGGGTTAATTATGGTAAATGAAATCTGGGTCGTTGATCTGATAACCGACTCAGATTGATCCGGGGTTGGGCCGGGTAGGAATTGGTTTGGGCTGGGTAGGAGAATTGGGTTATTATAATCTGGTGTGTTGGGTTGATTTTAGGCTAGAATACAAATAAATATGGCCAATTGTTAAATACTCTTTAAAATAGATAAATAAGTAATAAAACAGCTAATAATTATATAAAAAATAAAATTGAGGTTAAATAAGCACCATTAAGTTAATTAGCTAATATAAGAAATATAAAATGACTAATCAGTGATTAAAATGGTATAAAATATACGATTAGGCTATAATTATAAAATTGTTGTAATTATAATTAAATAATGCTAAAATTTTGGCTAATTTATGAAAGAATTAAATCCTGACAGGAATAAAATAGAATATTGAGCTAAGAAATAATTTGAAATTATTTGTAATGCTATTTATGAATAGTTATTAAATACAAAACACTAGATAAATAGGAAAATAAATTGGTAAAATTATGAAAAAATGCCAATTATCATGAAAAATGATTTTGAGGTATATATGCAAATTTAAAAAATAGTTTGAGGAAAAATTGGGTATCAACAATGCGTAATTTAAACATGATGAAAATTCCTGTTGGACTATGAATGCTGTCTTTGGACGGTTAAGGATGACGTCTTTAGACCATGATGTCCTGGGCCATGAATTGCTTGATGTAGGATTCGCAGGTCATGATATGATGTTCTCGAGCCATGAAGATGGTGCCTCCGAACCATGATGCCTTTGAATAATGATATGCAAACTGATAAAAGAGATCCTCAGGCCATGACATGGTGTTCTCGGGCCATGAAGATGGTGCCTCCGAACGATGACGCCTTTGGATAAGTTGGTGATATTTCAGCCCATGAAGATGCAATAGTATGATTTTGACAAGACAGAGCTTAGTCTTGCGAATTAAAGGGCAGAGCTTAGCCCAAAAGGAAAACGCAGTAAATAATGCTAGAGGCATTAGTTGCTTTTGAGAAGTAAATGGGAGGCAGCGTTTAGCCTCGGAAGGAAAAATAGTAGCCTTATGCAATATGCGAATGGAGATAGAGGTAGCGTTTAACCTCGAAAGGCAGAAAGGTAGCCTTATGCAAGATGCGAATGCAGATGGAGGTAGCGTTTAACCTCAGAAGGCAGAAAGGTAGCCTTATGCAATATGCAAATGCAGATGGAGGTAGCATTTAACCTCGGAAGGAAGAATGGTAGCCTTATGCAGGATGTGAATGCAGATGGAGGTAGCGTTTAACCTCAGAAGGCAGAAAGGTAGCCTTATGCAAGATGCGAATGCAGATGGAGGTAGCGTTTAACCTCAGAAGGCAGAAAGGTAGCCTTATGCAAGATGCGAATGGAGATGGAGGTAGCGTTTATCCTCGGAAGGCAGAAAGGTAGCCTTATGCAAGATGCGAATGCAGATGGAGGTAGCGTTTAACCTCGGAAGGCAGAAAGGTATCCTTATGCAAGATGCGAATGCAGATGGACGTAGTATTTAACCTCGGAAGGCAGAATGGTAGCCTTATGAAAGATTAAGGAAGGACAACAGAAATTCTTAGCTGGTGTTAAATTGCGGTAGAGCATTGATAATGAAGCATCATTTGTGTTGATGATAAAGAAAGATCGTGAGTTTTGTAAAGGGGGAAGGTTAGTTCGCATTCCTTCTGGCTCTGCTTGGCTCGTTTGCTTGATCAAGATGATACTGTCTATATCATTGGGGTAGCGTTCTCTAAACAAGCTGCTTCAGAAAAAATAAATATGAATGATTTTGTAAAAGTATAATACATAATCTAAAATAGTTTTAGATGAACTGACGACGTGACACGGCTCGAGACATTGCAACCTCTCCTGCTGCGGAATTTTGAGGGTCTTCCTAAAAATTCTGCCCCAGTTTGCTGGGTGGACGCCTCTGACTGTTGTTCGTGCGGCGATTGGCTGAACTTGCTTCAGAATTTTGAGGGTCCTCCTCAAAATTCTGCCCTAGTTGGCTGGGTGAATGATTGTGGACTATTGCTCACTTCAGAATTTTGAGGGTCCTCCTCAAAATTCTTCCCCAGTTTCCAATTGCGGGGAAAATAGATTTTTATTGAATTGTGACCGAACCGATAGGGCTGCCTACGTATCCCCTCTTAAACGTGAATCAGGTCAGGCATAGTTCAATTTACATCACTGAGAAAGCATAAAGATTACACATAGTTGCGCTTGACTGCATCTGAATTGATCGGTTTCGGCCAAACTTCTCCGTCCATTTCTGCAAGTATAAGTGCTCCTCCTGTCAGCACTCTATGAACCATGTACGGACCTTGCCAGTTGGGAGAGAACTTCCCCTTGGCTTCATCTTGATACGGAAAGTTTTCTTTAACACCAGCTGCCCTGGTGTGAATCGTCTCGGCTTGACTTTCTTGTTGAAAGCCCTGGCCATTCTGTCCTAATATAGTTGACCATGACATACTGGATTCATTCTCTTCCCGTCTATGAGGGCTAGTTGCTCATAACGGCTCCTTACCCACTCTGTATCGCTGAGCTTAGCTTCCCGTATAATACTTAAAGATGAAATCTCCACTTCGGCAGGAATAACAGCCTCTGTACCATAAACTAGCATATAGTGAGGTTGCCCTTGTTGATGTGTGAACAGTGGTGTGGTATCCCAATAAAGCGAATGATAAATTTTCATGCCACTGCTTGTGCCTTTCTATCATCTTCCTTAATATCTTCTTGATGTTTTTGTTAGCGGCCTCTACGGCTCAATTCATCTGAGGTCTGTATGCTGTGGAATTTTTGTGTTTGATCTTGAGAGTTTCACACATAGCTTTCATCAAGTCACTATTGAGATTAGAACCATTGTCGGTGATGATTGACTCGGGAACTCCGAACTGACAAACAATGTGGTCGCGGACAAAGTTGGCCACGACTTTCTTAGTAACTGCTTTGTAGGAAGCCGCTTCGACACATTTATTGAACTAGTCCATGGAGACCAGAATGAACCTGTGGCCATTGGAGGCGGCAAGCTCGATTGGTCCAATAACGTCCATACCCCAAGCGGCGAACGGCCATGGTGAGCTGGTTGCATTGAGCTCACTTGGAGACTCTTTTATCATATCCCCATGTATCTGGCAGTGGTAACATTTCCAAACATACTGGATGCAGTCCGTTTCCATAGTCATCCAAAAGTAACCAGCTCGGAGTATCTTCTTTGCTAGAACAAAACTGTTCATATGGGGGCCACAGGTCCAGCATGAATTTCTTCCAGCAATTTTGATGCTTATTTTGAGTCAACACACCTTACTAACTCTAAATCGGGATTCCTCCTATACAGGATTCCTCCGCTATGAAAGAAATTGTTGGACAATCTCCGAAGTGTGCGTTTCTGAGTGGAATTTGCAAGCTCAGGGTATTCTGCTTCTTCTTCAACATAGGCACGGTAATCTGGATGATTATGGATCTCTACAGGAATAGGGTCAATGAAATTCTTGTCCGGATGCTGGATCATTGAGGATAAAGTAGCCAATGCTTCGGCAAACTCATTATGGATTCTGGGTACGTGCCAGAACTCTATATTTGTGAACCTCTTTCTTAATTCATGTACGTGGTGCAGATACGGCAGTATCTTGGAATTCTTTGTTGCCAATTCTCCTTGTACCTGATGTACCAATAAGTCTGAATCACCGATCACTAACAACTCCTGGACGTTCATGTCAATGGCCATATTGAGCCCTAAGATGCAGGCTTCATATTAGGCCATATTGTTGGTGCAAGGGAACCTGAGTTTGGCGGATATCGGATAATGCTGACCGGTCTTTGATACTAGGACTTCTCCAATATCGAATCCCTTGAAGTTTGTTGCTCCATCAAAGAACACCCTCCAACCATCATAGGGTTCTGCAATATCTCCTCCTATGAATGATACATCTTCATCAGGAAAATATGTTTTCAGGTGTTTGTATTCTCCATCTACGGGATTCTTAGCAAGATGGTCTGCCAGAGCTTCTCCTTTAACTGCCTTCTAAGTCATGTAAACAATGTCGAATTCGCTCAGCAGGATTTGCCACTTGGCTAGCTTGCCAGTGGGCATGGGATTCTGAAAGATGTTTTTTAATGGATCCATCCTTGATATGAGATATGTTGTGTAGGCACAAAAGTAATGCCTCAGCTTTTGGGCGACCCAAGTTAGAGCACAACAGGTACGCTCTAATAGAGAATATCGAGCCTTATATGGAGTGAACTTCATGTTGAGGTAGTAAATAACTTGTTCCTTCCTTCCCGTTTCATCGTGCTGCCCCAAAACGCAGCCGAAAGCTACATCTAACACGGCAAGATAGAGTAACAGAGTTCTGCCTGGCTCGGGCAGTACTAGGACTGGCGGTGTTGACAAATATTCCTTGATTCTGTTGAAAGCCTTTTGACAATCGTCGGTCAACTTGGTCGCATCGTCCTTCTTCAGCATCTTAAAGATTGGCTCACAGATGACTGTAGATTGTGCTATAAACCGGCTGATGTAATTAAGCCTCCCCAAGAAACTCATCACATCTTTCTTGTTCCTTCGCGGGGTTTAGTTTCAAAATGTATTTTCGCAATCTATTGAAGAACTTCCCCAAATTCTCCATGTGATCAGCAGCTTTCTTTGATTTGATAATGACATCATCCACGTGCACCTCGATCTTCTTGTGAATCATGTCATGGAATATGGTGGTCATGGCCCTCATGTAGGTGGCCCCATGGCGTGATGAACGTTGTTTTCTCAGCATCTTCCTCATCCATCCAAATTTGGTGATAACCGGCGAAGAAATCCACGAAGGACTGCAATTCTTGCTTGGCTCAATTATCAATCAGAATGTGTATATTTGGTAAAGGGAAGTCATCTTTCGGACTGGCCCGGTTGAGATCCTGGTAGTCGATGCAGACTCTTACCTTCCCGGCCTTCTTCGGCACAGGTACAATGTTGGCTAACCATGTCAGGTACTCCACTACCCGAAGAACTTTGGCGTTGATCTGCTTGGTAACTTCTTCCTTGATTTTCAAACTCATGTCGGGTTTGAACTTTCTGAGCTTTTGTTTCACCGGTGGACACGTTGGATTGGTTAGCAGTTTATGAGCCACAATAGACGTACATAGACCAGTCATGTCATCATAAGACCATGCAAATACATCATCATACTCTTTTAGAAACTCTGTGTATTATTTCTTTTCAGATGGTGACAAATGAATGCTGATGTGACTCTCCTTGACGTTTTCTGAATCTCCTAGGTTGATAACTTCGGTCTCATCCAGGTTGGACTTAGATCTGTTCTCAAAGTTCTCAACTTCTTTGACAATCTCGTCAGGTATGTCGTCTTCGTCTGAATCAATGTCCGTTTGCTGCGTTGTCTCATTGCATGTCACAGTCATCGGTTCATCAAGACAAGTAAAAGTAATGTTGTATAAATAAATAAAGTAAGGAGAGAAAACAATAGCAATAAATATCGGACTAGTAAGAGAAATTTAGAAGATGCTTTGATGAATTGAATAACTATTTTGAACATTGAAGATCTTATTACAGAAATTGAAAAATGCAGGAAGAGGAAATCATTTAGTGAATAAAACAATAAATAATGCTTGTTTTAGCCTTTCTACCCCGAGGCTCGTCGGCCTTTGGTCGTCTTGATAGACCAGTTCTTGAGATATGTCCCCTTTCTTTCTATATGGAAGGGTCTTTCTCCCCCTCCTCCTCGAGAACAACATGGCAATCCATATCCTTGTCCTCTAGGAACAAACTCATCATTGCTGCAAGTGCTGCTCCTTCGCCTGATTCGTAAATAATGTCGAACTGCTTGAAAGTCTGATCAAGATGAGGTATCGGATGCTCCAAAGGGTAAAAGAGACCGTGCCAAGGTGGCAACCAGTCGTTGAATTCCTGCCAAGTGTACTCATACCCCAGACCGAAAGTGGTACCATGTTTCTTGAGTTTTATGGGTTTTGTGACCCCTTGGAGGTTCTTACCAAGCCCTTTGCTTGGCTCATATCCTCTCCAGTTCAGAATTCTCTCAATCTTGTTATCCCACCACTTGTCCTTGTCGACAGCATTGACCCGCTCAATATGGTGGTAAGTTCCCCCGCCTATCTTCCTTTTTCCGTTAATCACCGGAATAGTTTGAAAACTATAAATGGGGTTGCTACCGTCACCAAGAATAATAACCTCTTAGTGGTTGCACTCGAATTTTACCGCCTGATGTATTGTTGACGTTACGGCCCCAGCAGCATGAATCCAGGGTCATCCCAATAATAGGTTGTAGGATGTTGGCACATCTATCACCTGGAAATCCACTTCGAACCAAGTCGGTCCCATTTGTAGACACAGACTGATCTCCCCCTCGGTGGACCTCTGAGAACCGTCGAATGTTTTCACATTGATCTCTCCATCCTTTATCTCATGTAGCCCTTTACCCAATTTCTTGAGTGTTATCAACGGACAGATGTTAATACTGGAACCTCCATCGATCAAGATCCTTGTGATGAAATGATATTCGCATTGCACGGTGATGTGCAGCGCTTTGTTGTGTCCCGGTTCTTCAGGTGGTAGCTCATCCTCATGAAAAGTGATTTTGTGACTTTCCAGTACCTCGCCTACCATATTGGCCATTTCCCCGCTAGTGATGTTCTTTGGCACATATGCTTCACTCAACACTTTCAACAAAGTATTTCTGTGTGTTTCAGAATTCTGTAGCAAAGAGAGGATGGATATCTGCGCCGGTGTCTTGTTCAGCTGGTCGATAACTGAATACTCCTTAGCCTGTACCTTTCTCCAAAGGTTATCGGGACCTGTTTCGATAAGGGGAGGCCGGTTGGTAGTCTGCTTGCTTGATTCGGCCAGATGCTCAGGGGTGTAGACCCTGCCAGTTCTCGTTATACCCTGTGCAGTGACAGCCTCCTTAGACCTAACCTTGCCTTTCCTTCTCGCCTCGGTTGTATAGTCCCAAGGGATATCATTTGAATAGAAGGGTGGCGTGGTTGACATTGCCATCGGAATTTGTGCAGCCATCCTTACTTCAAACGGAATGTGTGTTCGGGGTAGAAAGACTGCGACCTCGAATGGTGTCGGTGCATTTGCTGGAGATACAAACTCAACTTCAATTGGAATTGGTGACTTTGCAGGTGGCGCTGCTTCAAACTCAAGTGGTATAGACATATTCACCTCAGCGTTCTCAGATGGTTGAATCTGGACTATGATCGGTTTGAGAGTGATTGCAGGTTTCTTTGGGTCATCGCCTTCTGCGATCAACCCGATTGATCCCTCAGGATCCCAATCATCTTCTATTTCAATCATATGGATACCTCCACCCTTATGGTCTGGTAAAGGATTGTTGCAGACATTTGGAGCAAGGACTTTTGCCACAATAATCTTGTTGTCAATGAGAGCATGTATTTTGTCCTTCAGAGAGCGGCATTCTTCGATGGTGAGTCCTTTCATTCCGGAATGGTATGCACAGGATTTGTTTGGGTTAACCCACTGAGAAAGGTTCTCAGTGGTGGTAACAGGGATAGGTGTGATTTAACCAGCAGCTTTGAGCTTCTCACATAGCTGGTCAATGAGTTCGGCTATGGCGGTGTATTGCTTTGGAAGGCGATCAAAATTGGAATGAGGTCTAGGGAAGTTTTGGCGTACCGGGGGTGATTGGTAATGGGATGGCTGGGAATTATAAGCGTGGTAGACTGGAGCGGGTTGTGGAGTATCTGGGCGAAGAATGTTGTTATGTGGGTGGTAGAGATTGGTAGGTGGGCGCTGGAGCTTGATAGGAAGGTGGTGGAGCTTGGTATTTTGGTGAGGGCTGGTAGGAAGGTTGTGGATCTTGGTATGTGAGTGGAGGTGTTGGATAAGCTTGGTATTTGAGTGAGGACTTGGCTCTTTGTGCAATCATTACGTCTCCCACGTCTCTCTTCTTAGACACACCACCGGACTGTAAAGCCTTGTTAGTGGCTTGCAAGGCTTCAAAATTTGTAATCATACCGCTTTTAATACCTTCTTCAATCCGCTCACCCAATTTGATGATATCAGAGAACTTGTGGCCTTCAACCATCATTAACCGTTCATAATATTGCCGGTTCTAAGCCCGGACAAAGAACTTGTTCATCTGCTCTTCCTCTAGGCAGATCTGACTTTAGAGGCTTCAGACCTCCAGCGAGTAGCATACTCGCAAAAGGTTTCTATGGGATTCTTCTTCAAATTTTGAATGTAGAACACATCTGGTGCATTCTCTGTGTTGAATCTAAACCTGTCCATAAATTCAGACGCCATGCTTACCCAGTTTGACCATTTCTTGGGGTCTTGGATGATGTACCAAGACCGTGTGTCTCCCTTCAAACTCCTCATGAACAGCTTCATGCAGATTCTTTCATCCTTCCCAATGCCAAACAACTTGTCACAATAGGTCTTCAGATGGACTCTCAGATCACTAGTACCGTCAAACATTTCAAACTTTGGAGGTTTGTACCCCTCGGGAAGTTCGACATCAGGTTGTATACAAAGGTCTTCATAATTACACCCTTCAATTCCCTTGGTTGTTTCAACACCCTGGACTCGGCTGGTCAGTTTCTTAAGCTCCTCGGCCAGGTTCTTGATAAGTATGTCCTTTCCATCAGACTCGGATGCCTGTGAGATAGACAGAGTGGAGTGGGTCACGGTTTCCACATAGATTGGATTGTTATGGGTGTGGAAATGGTCCTTTGTGGGGTTTTGAGGTTCTGGGATGAGTAGCGGAGTGTTATTTGAGGAGTGGCAACCATTGCACTGCATCGGGAGAGTTTGGTTCTTTGGGGGAGTGGCGTGATGATGAGGTACGGGATGACTTTGCTGTCTTAGGATATTTTGTAGAGGTGCGGGGTTTTGAGCATTTGGAAGGTTGACGTCGGGGACGTTGAGGG
>ML347464.1:0-85958 GCA_005239505.1 Nicotiana paniculata
ACGAAAGTCATAACCGAGGGTTTAGAGGTTGGATTAGAGATAACGATACATCGGGTGCAATCTGAAGTGAACTGTATGGAAATCTAGCTAGCGTAACTTGAGAGAGTGCGTCTAGTAAATTATATAATTACTTGAGAGACATTTATGGTAGATAGAGTGTTCATGATTGATAGAGACGATTAATCAAGTTATAAGAAGTATCCGAGAAAGAATTCACCAACGGGGGAAACCATAACCTTAGACCNGATCACCAGTTAGATGGTTTGAAGTCAGTGAAACAAAATTTTATGGGCCAGGTTTGATTCACCAAGCCACTAAAAAGGTGAAAGTGATACAAGCGTGATTGAGGACGTTTAAAAGAAGGCAAAAGTCTTATTACGATGTCCGACATCGTGATCTCGAGTTTGAGGTTTGTGATTGGGTTTTCTTGAGGATCTCGCTGATGAAGGGTGTTATGTGCATGGGAAGAAGGGTAAGCTGAGTCCACGATATATCGGGGCGTACAAAATCATTTCACGAATTAGATAGGTGGCTTATGAGTTAGATTGTCATCCTATTTGTCCGCCCGGTATTCCATGTATCTATGTTGAGGAAATGTATTAGAGACCCTTCTCAGGTCGTCCCTATAAAAGATGTATAAGTTACAGAGGATCTATCATATGAAGAAGTGTCAGTGGCTATATTAGATCGACAAGTTCGCAAGCTGAAAAAAAAAGGAAGTAGCTTACGTCAATGTATTGTGGAGAAACAAGAATATGGAAGAAATGACATGGGGAGCAGAAGAGGATATGAAGTCTAAATACCCTGAACTATTCCACGTTGAAGATAACGAGGATGTCGGGGTAACGTAGGACGCATTAGAAGGTGAAACGACTCTACGAGGTAAGAAATAGCTTTAGAATACTCTTCTTCAATATAAAATGGTGATATGGAGATAATGTACATATCCAAAATGCTTTGTATAGCCTTCTGAGGCCACATATTGGGTTTAACTACTTGAAAAATTGGCTACTTTCCATTATTTAGGGGAAACTCGCCTGAAAATTTCCGTCGGAACCCAGGATGAGTTAGACCCCCATAAACCCTTATATTCGAGGGCGATGTTCCTAGAGGGGCAAGGTGTTACAACCCATATATGCGTATGTTATTTCACGCCATAAGTTAGTCGACGTAAATCATAGAAGAGATTATCTTTGAGATGATAAGAAGTTAATCATGTTGGTCTTAAATGATACAACAGTGTATAAGAGTGGTTAACAAGTATTAGAAGTTGAACGAAGCAGGGATATTGTAACCCGTATTTTCGGGTAAAAAAAGAGGTGCTAAATATGATCACGAGGTCGTGATCTAAGGCATTTGAATAATATAATATCTGCATCATAATGTTTGTGTAATGACCCGGCCGGTCGTTCTGAGATATTTACCCCGTTTCCCCCATTTATCCATTTGTTATATATTTCTAGCCTATTTTTATTGTGTTGGGTCAGTTGGTTTGGGTCCGGAGTGGTTATGGTAAGAATTAAGGCATTTAGTCTCTCAAAGAAGCATAATAGTTGAGAAAGTCAACTGAGAGCTGACTTGTTGGTAAACGACCTCGGAATACGGATTTTATGGCTCAGATAGCTTCGTTCAGTGCTTTGGGACTTAGGAGTGTGTTCAAAATATTTTTGTGATGTCCGGTGTAGTATTAGGCTTGAATTGGCGAAAGTTAGTTTTTAGCGATTTTCGGTCGGCAATGGAAAATAGGATATCGGGGTCGGAATGGGATTCAAAAAGATGGAGCAGGTTCATAATATCATTTTCGATATGTCCGCAAAATTTCAGGTCAATCGGAGGTGTTTTTGTTGGTTTCGGCGTAGTTGGCGAAATTTGGAAGTTTCAAAGTTCATAGACTTGAATTTGATGCTATTTTGGTGTTGTTGTGTTGTTTTTGGTGTTTTGAAAGCTCGAATAAGTTTGAATGATGTTATAGGATATGTTGGTATGTTTTTTAAGGTCCGGAGGGCCTCAGGTGTGTTCCGGGTGATTAACGGACCAATTGTTACCTTGAAAACTGGGCAGATTTCCGCTGGTGTGAGGTTCTGGTTTCCTACAATGCGATCGCGTGAGGATTTTTTTGATCGCGTAGGGTTAAATTGTGGGGCAGGTATTTTTTTCAACGCGATCACGTGGTTAGGGTTACGATCGCTTAGGTTGGTCTAGTTAGGCAGTGCGATCGCGTGGGAATTTTGAGGCGCGTGTGAGGGGTGGAGAATTTGTTCTATGCGATCGCGTGTTTTGGTTTGTGATCGAATTGGTTGGTTGGTTGGTATGTGAATCGCGATCACGTGCCAATGTTTGCGATCATATTGAAGAAAATTTATTAGCTGGGCAGAATGTTTAAAAGGCCTGTTATGCGAGATTGGCTCAAAATTTCCTGCATTGTTGACGAGTTGGGAGCACTTTTGAGAGGATTGAAGAGGGAATTAAAGGGAATCACTTAGAGGTAAGGTTATTAACTTCATAACTCATTTATATGTCGATTTCTAAGTGATTCAACCATAGAATTGCTAGAATTAAACACAAGTTGGGGAAAAAGGGGTGCTAGGGAAATTTATTCTTCTTTTCAAGATTTGAGTGGGCAATTGGTCCGATTTTAGTGTTCTTGGTATGTATAGAATCGTGGGAGGGCGAGGTTTCTAATGATGTAAAAATATCAAATTCCGAGACGTAGGCTTGGGGCTCGGGTTTGGCCGAATTTCAAGATTCTTGTATAATTTGATAATTTTCGATTGGGTTGAGTTCCTTTGATATATATTCATGATGTTAAATTGGTTTTTGCTAGATTCGGAGCAATCGGGAACAAATTTCAGGGGCAAGAGCATTGCGGACTACTGTTGTGGCCCGCTAGACGTAAGTAATGGTTATAAATCCTGTCCTGAGGGTATGAAACCCTGGACTTTACACCCCTTCGCGGATTTGGAGTGACGCACACTCTAGATCACGAATTGAAAATTTGGAAATATGTTCCTTTTTAGGCAACTATTGAGTTGTGAAACTTCTTTTTCAGCATATGTTTTATAATATTGCAATGATTTGATATATTTGGGATATGAGCCATGTTTGAGTCCTAGTGCCGATCTGTTTTAACCCGTTGGGGGCTATTTTAATGATATTCTCACTACTTTGAAACTATGATTTTACACTCAATCTTTCTTGTGAAATTGTTGACACTCCTATTTGATGATATTCCTATTTGTTGAAATGAAATACTATTTTGGGTCTAGACCCCTATTTATTTATATCCCGAGGGGCATGATGAGAGTGTTTGAGTGAGTGAGGCCGAGGGCCAATATTGTGAGAACATTATGATTTGAGAGAGGTCGAGTGCCTGGGAGTGATTGATGCCATGATTGGGCTTGTTTATAGCGCTTGGGTTGTAAGAGCCCCTCCAGAGTCTGTACATACCCCCAGTGAGTGCAGGTACCTACAAAGTGGCGAGTGGCGAGTGATGAGTGATTGGGAGGCATGAGTGGTTGTGAGGTGCTGAGAGACTGATTATGAGTTAATGTGAGGCATGCCTGAGGGGCTGATTATGATATATGTTTTGCCCGAGGGGCTACTTATGTTTTTACTACTTTCACTCTAAGCTTATGAAATATGTTTTGCCCAAGGGGCCTCTATATGATTCATTTCATTTTATCACTAAACCTTTCGGTTGAAGTTTTTGAAAAATGTACATTCTTTAAAGGATTTTTCTGAAGTTGGTTTTAAGGCATGACGATTTCATACATCTATGTTATACCATTGTAAAGTAAGGCTGTGTATATTGCGATTTGATGGCATTGATTTTATGTGTTTCCTTGCCGCTTAGACTTGATTTATTTTCATTACTACTGAGTTGGCGTACACGCATCACTCCGTACACCTCTTTGTGCAGATTCAGGTGCAGATATCGAGCATTAGCCATCTTTTTTCGTGCGGGGTCGCATTTGCAGGATATAAAGGTAGCTGTTCAGCGTCTGCATCATCTCTGTTTTTTCCTTCTTGTTGTATCTAGCTTTCATTCAGAAGTTTTGTATTATGACAGTATAGTTGGACTTATTCTTCTAGATGCTCATGACTTGTTGGCTCCGGGTTTTGGGGTTGGTGGCAGTGTTAATTTGCCTACTTTATTTAGTAAACATTGTATATTTATGAAATTCTTGGATTTTGGAATGGAATGTTGAAAGAAATTGTGAACATGTGGTTGTTGGCTAGCCTAGTTCCACGATAGGCGCCATCACAGCCGTTTTAGGATTTGAGGTCGTGACACTTTGGTATCAGAGCCTTGGGTTACATAGGACTCAATGGTCATGAGCAGGTTTAGTAGAGTCCTGCGGATCGGTACGGAGACGTATGTACTTATCTTCGAGAGGCTGCCGAACTTGAAGGAAACATTTATAACTTTATTGAACTCTTTCGTGCTGATTTATTGATTCTTGAAATCTGAACCTATATTGTTTCATTCTCTAACAGATAGTGAGGACACGCCATACCGATTAGAGTGACCAGTCACCGGTTAGACCAGCAAGAGGTCGAGGCTGCAGTTGAGGCCGTGGTAGAGGTTGGGGGCCAGCCCGCGCAGCAGCCGGGGCTGTACCATATGATCCCCCTATCGATCATGATCAGGTTCCCGCCGATTGTGTCCCAGTGGGGCAGGCTCAGACACCAATAGTGCCTATGGTTATTCCGGGTCTTCAGGAGGCCCTGTCTCAGTTATTGACAGTATGCACCAGTTTGGCTCAAGCAGTCGCCATGTCTTCTACTGCCACTACAGCTTAGGCCGGTGGAGGCAGCCAGACTCCAGCTGCCCGGGCACCTGAGCAGACTGCACAGGGTATTCAGGCACCAAGGGCAGCCCCAGCTTAGCCAGTTGTTCTGGTCCATGATTATGTGGTCCCTGCTATGCCTGGGGATGAGCAGCGCAGGTTGGAGAGATTCAGCAGACTTTAACCTCCAACTTTCGGCGGTACAGAGGGCGAGGATGCCCAGGGGTTTCTAGATAGGTGCTAGAGGATACTACGTACCACGGGTTTTTTGGAGAAAAGTTGGGTCTCATTTGTTACATTTCAGTTTCTGGGTGCGGCCTTTACCTGGTGGGAGTCGTTCGAGAGGCGTAGACCGGTTGGTTTAGCACCTCTTACCTGGCATCAGTTGTCCATGATCTTTTTGGAGAAGTATGTTCCTTGCTACCACACAGAGGAACATCGCAGGAAGTTTGAGAAGCTATGCTAGGAAGAGTTATCAGTTACTTAGTATGAGATGATGTTCTCCGAGTTTGCTAGGTATGCTTCTGAGATTGTCCCTACTGATAGGGAGAGGGTGAGGAAGTTTGTGGATGGTCTTTCTTATCAGCTTCGGTTGCTTATGACTCAAGAGAGAGTATCGGGTGCTTTATTCGAGAAGGTTGTTGACATAGCTCGAGATATCGAGTCCGTTCGCCGCCAAGAGCGGCAGGAGAGGGCGGCCAAGAGGCCTCGTGGTTCGGGCAGTTCCGGTGGTGCTCCCTTCTGGGGACAATTTCAGTAGGGTAGGGGCCATACATTAAGACCTCCTCCATCAGGCCGCCGAGCACATAGTGGTGCATCCTCGGGGCAAGGTCCCCGTGGTTCTCAGTTAGGCCGTACTTCATTTGGTGCCCTCCCAGCTCAGAGTGCAGCTCGAGCACCTCCAGTTCAGGGTTCTTCTATGGAGGAGTCTTCTAATGGTTGTTCGGTTACTAGGGGTTCCTATCAATCCCCGCCTCCAGTTCCAGGGAGCTGTTTTGAGTGTGGAGAGCTCGGGCACGGGTGGAGGCAGTGTACTCGCCGTCCTAGTGGTTCCAGCAGAGGGCCATCCCTCGACTTCAGCTCCAGTCATTTGACCACCCGCTCAGGCAGCCAACGGTGGTAGTCAGTCAGCGAGAGGCTGCCATTGAGGGGGAGGTCGAGTAGGGGGAGGTCAGGCTCGCATGTATATGTTTCCAGCTAAGCCGGATGTTATGTCCTCAAATATTGTGATCGCAAGTATTGATTCAGTTTGTTTCCGTGATGCCTTGGCTTTATTTGACACTGGTTCTACATATTCCTATGTTTCTTCATAGTTTGCCGGTTTTCTGGATGTGCCCCGTGCGTTTCTAGTAACCTCTGTTCATGTCTCGACTCCGGTGGGAGATATTGTTATTGTGGACCACGTGTATCGGTGATGCATGGTCGAGTTTGACGTGATATCTGGCATGGATTGGTTATCTCTGTGCCATGATGTTTTTGATTTTCACGCTAAGACCATGACCTTAGCTATGCCGGGGTGCCCGAGGGTTAAGTGGAGAGGTTCTTCCAGGTATATGCCTAGCAGGGTGATTTCTTACCTGAAGGCTCAGCGCATGGTTGAAAAAGGGTGTTTATCTTATTTGTCCTTTGTAAGGGGTGTCGGTGGTGAGAGTACCGCTATTGATTCAGTTCCGGTGGTCCGTAACTTTTCGGATATGTTTTTTGCAAACCTGCCAGACAAGCCACCTGACAGTGATATTGATTTTGGTATTGAATTGGTGTCAGGCACTCAGCCTATTTCTATCCCACCTTTATCGTATGGCACCAACAAAGCTTAGAGAAGTGAAGGAGCAGCTCCAGGAACACCTTGATAAGGGGTTCATTCGGCCTAGTATGTGACCTTGGGGTGCAGCAGTATTGTTCGTGAAGAAGAAGGACGGGTCCATGCGTATGTGTATTGACTATCGGTAGTTGAACAGGGTTACGATGAAGAACCGGTATCCCATGCCCCACATTGATGATTTATGTGACCAGCTTCAGGGAGCCAGACTGTTTTTCGAACATTGATTTGAGATCTAGGTATCATCAGTTGAGGATTCACGATTCGGACATTCCGAATTCTACTTTCAGGACCAGATATGGTCATTATGAGTTCTTGATTATGTCGGTTGGGTTGACCAATGCCCCAGCTGTGTTCATGCAACTGATGAACAGTGTTATTTAGCCTTACCTTGACTTTTTCGTCATTGTCTTCATTGATGGCATCCTGGTTTGTTCTTGTACCCAGGAAGAGCATGCTCAGTATTTTAGAGTTCTGTTACAGAGGTTGAGCGAGGATAAGCTTTATGCAAAATTCTCCAACTGTGAATTTTTGCTTGGTTTGGTAGCTTTATTGGGGCACGTGATGTCTAGTGAAGGGATTCTGGTTGATCCAAAGAAGATTGAGGCGGTGCAGAGTTTTCCCAGACCGTCCTCAGCTACAGAGGTTAGGAGTTTCCTTAGTTTGGCGGGTTATTATCGTCGCTTTGTAGACGAATTCTCTTCTATTGCTTCGCCTTTTACCAGATTGACCCAGAAGGGTGCTCCGTTCAGATGGTCTGATGAGTGTGAGGAGAGCTTTCAGAAGCTCAAGTCAGAATTGACTACAGCTCCAGTACTAGTTTTGCCTACTATTTGGGTTCTTACACAGTTTATTGTGATGCTTCTAGATTTCGCTTTGGAGCGGTATTGATGCATGGCGGTAGGGTGATTGCCTACGCGTGTAGAAAGTTGAAGCTGTACGGGAAGAATTATCCAGTGCAAAATCTTGAGTTAGCTGCCATTGTTCATGACTTGAAGATTTGGCGGCATTATTTGTATGGGGTGTAGTGTGAGATTTTCACTAATCATCGTAGTTTGCAGTATCTGCCGAGGTAGAAGGACTTGAATTTGCGTTAGAGGAGATGGTTAGAGCTCCTCAAGGATTATGACCTCACTATCTTGTATCATCCGGGGAAGGCCAATGTAGTGGCTGATGCCTTGAGTCGCAGAGCAGAGGATTTGGGGAGTCTAGCCTACCTTCCAGTAGCAGAGTGGCCATTTTACCTTGATGTTCAGGCCTTAGCAGGTGGGTTGGTGAGATTTGATCTATTAGAGCCCCCGCGGGTGTTGGCATGTGTGGCCTCCAGATCTTCTCTTTACGATCAGATTAGAGCACGCCAGTATGATGATCCACATTTTCTTTTTCTTCAGGACAAGGTCCGTCGCGGTGATGCCAGGGTGATGGGGTCATGAGTATGCAGGGCCAGATTTGCGTGCCCAATATAGATGGGCTTCGAGATTTGATTATAGTAGAGGCTCATAGTTTGCGGTATTCCATCCATTCGAGTGACGTGAAGATGTATTAGGATTTAAGGAAGCATTATTGGTGGATGAGGATGAAGAAGGGTATCGTAGATTATGGCTCGGTGTCTCAGCTGTCAGCTGGTCAAGTATGAGCACCAGAGACCTGGTGGATTGCTTCAGAAGTTTGATATTCCAGAGTGGAAGTGGGAGCGGATCACCATGGACTTCGTAGTTGGACTCCCACGGACTTCGATGAGGATTGATGCTATATGGGTTATTGGGGATCGGCTGACCATGTCCGCGCACTTTATTCTTGTCGGTACTACATATTCTTCGGAGAGGTTAGCTTAGATTTATATCAGGGAGATTATCCAATTTCATGGGGTTCCAGTTTCTATCATTTCCGACAGAGGCTCTTAGTTCACATCTCAGGTTTGGAGAGCCGTGCAGAGAGAGTTAGGTACTCAGGTTGAGTTGAGCACAGCGTTTGATCCCCAGACCGACGCACAGTCAGAGCGTACCATTTAGATTTTGGAGGATATGTTGCGTGCTTGTGTGATTGACTTTAGTGGTTCATGGGACAAATTTATGCCGCTCGCAGAGTTTGCATATAATAATAGCTATCAGTCGAGTATCCAGATGGCTCCGTATGAGACCTTATATGGTAGGAGGTGCAGGTCTGCGGTTGGTTGGTTTGTGTCGGACGAGGCTAAGTTATTAGGCATAGACTTAGTTCAGGATGCTTTGAGTAAGGCAAAGTTTATTCACGGGCGGCTTCGCACGGCGCAGTCTAGGAAGAAGAATTATACGGACCGGAAGGTCGAAGATGTGTCTTTCATGGTTGGGGATAAGGTTTTCCTGAAGGTGTCACCAATGAAAGGTGTTATGAGATTCGGGAAGAGAGGGAAGCTGAGTACCAGGTTCATTGGGCCATTTGAGGTGCTTCATAGGGTTAGGGAGGTGGCTTATAGGCTTGCTATACCTCCTAGTTTATCGAGTATTCATCTAGTATTCCATGTTTCGATGCTCCGGAAGTATGTTGGTCACCCTTCCCATGTTTTGGACTTCAGCACGGTTCAGCTCGAGGGTGATATGTCATATGAGGTAGCCAGTGGCTATTTTGGGTCGACAGGTCAGGAAGCTAAGGTCCAAGGATATAGTCTCTGTGAAGGTTCAGTGGAGAGGGAAGTCGGTGGAGGATGCCACTTAGGAGACCGAGCGGGAGATGTGGGACTGATATCCTCACTTATTCGAGGCTCCAGGTATGTTTCTAGACCCGTTCGAGGACGAACGTTTGTTTAAGCGAGGGAGGATGTAACGACCCGGATGATCGTTCGGAGAGATTTACCCCATTTTCCCCATTTCTACATTTCTTATAAATTGCTAGTCTATTTTTATTCTGTTGGGTCAGTTGGTTTGGGTCCGGAGTGGTTATGGTAAGAATCGAGGCATTTAGTCTCTTAAAGTAGCCTAATAGTTGATATTTACTTTTTGGTAAATGACCTAGCAATGCGGATTATATGGCTCGGATAGCTTTGTTAGGTGCTTTGGGACTTAGGAGTGTGTTCAGAATATTTTTGTGATGTCCGATGTAGAATTAGGCTTGAATTGGCGAAAGTTAGTTTTTGGCGATTTTCAATCGGTAGTGGAAAATAGGCTATCGGGGTCGGAATGGGATTCTAGAAGTTTGAACAGGTTCGTAATGTCATTTTGGATATGTCTGCAAAATTTCAGGTCAATCAGAGGTGTTTTGGTTTGTTTCGGCGTAGTTGGCGAAATTTTGAAGTTTCAAAGTTCACAGGCTTGAATTTTGTGCGATTTTGGTGTTGTTGCATTGTTTTTGGTGTTTCGAAGGCTCGACTAAGTTTGAATGACTTTATGGGATATGTTGGTATGTTGGTTGAGGTCCCGAAGGCCTCGGGTGTGTTTCGGGTGATTAACGGACCAATTCTTGGCTTGAAAAGTTTTAAGTTTTTGCTGGTGTGAGGTTCTGGTTTCGTTTTACGCGTTCGCGTGAGGATGTTTGTGATCGTGTAGGGTTAAATAGTGGGTCATGCATTTTTTTCTATGTGATCGCATAGTTAGGGTTGCGATCGCATATGTTAGTCTAATTAGGCAGTGCGATCACGTGGAAATATCTGCGATCGTGTTGGGTATTTTGAGGCGCATGTGTGGGGTCGAGAATTTGTTCTATGCGATCTCGTGTTTTGGTCTGCGATCGCATTGGTCGGTTGGTCTGTGAATCGTGATCGCGTGGCAATGTTTTCGATCGCAGTGAACAAAATGTATTAGCTGGGCAGAATGTTTAAAACGCCTGTTATGCGAGATTAGCTCAAAATTTCCTCCATTGTTGACGAGTTGGGAGCACTTTTGAGTGGATTGAAGAGGGAATGGAAGGGAATCACTTGGAGGTAAGGTTCTTAACTTCATAACTCGTTTATATGTCGATTTATAAGTGATTAAACCATATAATTGCTTGAACTAAACACAAGTTGGGGAAAAAGGGGTGCATGGGAAATTTATTCTTCTTTTGAGGATTTGAGTGGGCAATTGTTGTCCGATTTTAGTGTTCTTGGTATGTATAGAATCGTGATAGGGCGAGGTTTTCTAATGATGTAAAAATTATTGAATTCCAAGACGTGGGTCCGGGGCTCGGGTTTGGCCAAATTTCAAGATTCTTATATAATTTGATAATTTTTTATTGGGTTTAGTTTCTTTGATATATATTGATGATGTTAAACTGGTGTTGGCTAAATTCGGAGCAATTGGGAGCCAATTTTAAGGGCAAGAGCATTGCGGACTAGTGTTGTTGCTCGGTAGAGGTAAATAATGGTTATAAATCCTGTCTTGAGGGTATGAAACCCCGAACTTTACATCCCATCATGGATTTGGAGTGACGCACACACTGGATGACGAGTGTGGGGCTGTAAGCCATGTTTGACGCCTAGTGCCGATATGTTTTAACCCCTTGGGGGCTATTTTACTAATATTCTCACTACTTTGAAACTATGATTTTACACCTAGTCTTTCTTGTGAAATTGCTGACACTCCTATTTGATGATATTACTATTTCTTGAAATGAAATACTATTTTGGGTCGAGAACCCTGTTTATTTATGGCCCGAGTGGCATAATGAGAGTGTCTGAATGAGTGAGGCCTAGGGCCATTATTGTGAGGTTGTTATAATATGGGAGAGCCCGAGTGCCTGGTAATGATTGATGCCATGCTTTGGCTTGTTTATAGCGCTTGGGTTGTAAGAGCCACTCCAGAGTCTGTACGCACCCCAGTGAGCGCAGGTACCTACAGAGTGTCGAGTGCCGAGTGCCGAGTGACCACTTATTGGGAGGCATGAGTGACTGTGAGGTGTTGAGGGACTGATTATGAGTGACTGTATGGCATGCCCGAGGGGCTGATTATGATACATGTTTTGCCCGAGGGGCTACTTATAATTTTACCACTTTCACTCTGAGCTTATGAAATATGTTTTGCCCAAGGGGCCTCTATATGATTCATTTCATTTTATCACTAAACCTTTCGGTTGAAGTTGTTGAAAAATATACATTCTTCAAAGGATTTTTCTGAATTTTGTTTTAAGGCATGACGATTTCATACATCTATGTTATACCATTGTAATGTAAGGCTGTGTATATTGCGATATGATGGCATTGATTTATGTGCTTCCTTGCCGCTTAGACTTGATTTTTTTTCATTACTACTGAGTTGGCGTACTCACATTACTCCCTGCACCTCTTTGTGCAGATTCATGTGCAGATATCGAGCATTAGCCATCTTTTTCCGTGAGGAGCCGGAGTTACCGGATATAGAGGTAGTTGTTCGGCGTTCGCAACATCTCTATTTTCCCTTCTTTTTGTATCTAGCTTTCATTCGGAGGTTTTGTATTATGACAGTATAGTTGGGCTTATTCTTCTAGATGCTTATGACTTGTTGGCTCCGGGTTTTGGGGTTGGTGGCACTGTTTATTGGCCTATTTTATTTAGTAAACATTGTACATTTAGGAAATGCTTGGATTTTGGAATGGGATGTTGAATGAAATTGTGAACATGTGGTTATTGGCTAGCCTAGTTCCACCATAGGCGCCATAACGACCGGTTTAGGATTTGGAGTCGTGACAGTTTGGTTACTAGGTTTTCTCCAAATTTACTTACAATTACGGGGTTATATACCCACCAAATCGAATATCTAAAAATCTATGTTCCATCATATTAAACCGTTTTTCAATACGACATCGGAGTAGAGAGATATTAAAATTTTTGTGAGACTATACTAAGCAACACTCTATGGGGCCCACACAGGCGGTTGAGATATATTGATATACATTAGACCCCTTAACCCCTTTAAACCCATTATTTTTCATTATCTTCATTCCCTATACACTAAAAACACTCTCTCATGATCCAAGACTCAAACAAAGGGTAAACAACACAAATCAAGTGTCGGGTATCCCGTGGCTCTAGTAAGTTCCTTAGTTTTCTTGTTGTAGCTAATATTTGGGTTGTTCCAGCTCGCGTGAGAGGTTGTTTAAGTGGTTTATGTTTTTTATTCTCTCTATATTTTTTAATATCAAACATAGGTGATTTCAAGTCTTCCAAAGTGATTCTAGTGCCAAAAAACCCGAATTGATTGATAGTTTCGCTTTCTTGTTCTTGTGGCAGCATTGGGAGGATATTTCACTATAAATTAAGGTAAAATTGGAGTTTTTCTATCTGTTTAAAGTTAAGGAACCTCTCACTTTACATGTATTTTTATTATCCAAGTTGCGGCTAAGTCGTTGAAGCCAGAACTTGTGAGTTATCTATCGAAAGGCTTGTTAGTAATGTTGTTGGTTGGTGGACTGTTTTGGGAGGCTTAATATGATTATTATAGATGTTGTTTTGGCTGTTTGGTAATTGTCTTGACTTGTGGTAAGTCATATAAATAGTGGAGGTGATGTCCATTTCATCGTAAAATAGGGTTTTGGTCGATGTATAATAGTTACAGCGCTTAAACGATAACGATAGTATCATTCTCTTACTGTAGACTAAGGAGTCATGACGTTTGCATAGCTTGAGGTCTCACAGTATATACAAGGTATGTGAGGATATCCCTTTCCTTCTTTTGAATGACTCTATTTATACATAATGTAATGAAGGATCTTCCAAGGATACTTCACTCTTAGAAGCTAGCAGTACTTACATTGTTTCCCTTCTTATGGGACGATTGATGTTGAAGTTACTTCTCTTATTCTTATGTTGTGAATGTTGTTGGTACTTCCTGATTATTAGAAGATCCATGATGAAGCTTTAGTCCCAAAAGTATGTACATAGGTTACCGACCTTACATCACTCTGAATGGTTCAGAATGTCATTCTAATGGGTCCAGCGTGCATTATATATATGTCTGCCGGGTACGACGGGTTCGACAACTACTGTGCAATCACTGATCTGTTGGGTTTTAGTGAACTCCATGTGTCGGGGTATGATTCTACCGAGCCTTTTGATGGTCGGGTACGTTATTACTAAGCCTATTACATTTGGGTATGATATGATGATTATGATGCCCATAGAGGTGTATGTTTCTAACAGTTTATGTATATGGATGTATCATGTATTTCATATCAGTAACCATCAGAGGTACCTAGATGGTACAGGTTGTATATTCTTCATCCTTGTTTACATACTCAGTACTTTAGTTGTACTGACATACCTTTTATTTGTGGACGCTGCATGTCGTGCTGTAGGTTGTGATAGACAGGTAGGAAATGTTCCCTCACAATAATAGTCTGCCTAGTTCAGCTATTATTAGCGAGATCCCTTCTCCGGACTTGCCGTGGTCTTGGTATGCACTTTTTTTACAGACATAATGGGTACGTCGGGGCCTTGTTTCGGCACTGTTGCAGCAATTATGTTCCTTTAGAGGATCATTGACAGGTGTCGACTCATGTATAGTTTGGATTACCTTGTCGGCTTATTTTTGTTGTATAGTCTCTCATGGCAGCTTGTCAGCTCGTACCTTATATATAGTTTCATGACAGTCTTGTCGTCCCATGTTATGTATGTTCAAGCCATTATCTGTCAATGTTTGTTGTTCACGGTTCACGTATACTATTTTGCTTGATCTCGTCAGTCCTTATAGACAAAAGAAAGGTTAGATAAAATGTACATTGGTGTTCGGCAGGTATGGCCCGGGTGTCAGTCATGGCCCTGAAGTTTATGTCGTGACAAGTTTATGGCATTATATACGCATAACCGCCTGATCAGCTGGTATACGTTGATGATTTCGCCCACAAAGGAAAATATGATATGATGGGATTCCCTTAGAGGATTGTTGATGTTATGTACGCATATACCTATGCAAGATATGACATTTATACGCATATGCATGTAATTATAAATGTTCCATGATTCACAAAGCTATTCATACTTACAGGTTGAGTTCCTTACTCCATGCTTCTTTCATGTCTTTTATATACTTCTTGCAATCCTTACATACTCGGTACCTTATTTGTACTAACGTCCCTTTTATCTAGGGTTTCTACATTTCATGCCTGCAGGTCCTGATAGACTAGATAAGAGTCCTCCCAATAGGCTATCAGCTCAGCGGAAGGTGTTGGAGCACTCCACTTGCTTCAGAGTTGCCTATTTGGTCAGTATGATTTGGACATGTATTAACTGTTACGGTGAGTCCCTGTCCCAACCTTTATGACGTTTGTGTATTCTTAGAGGCTTGTAGAAATATGTTTGGTATATGAATACTTGTATGCACTTGTCCACCTATGTTTTTGAGTTTACGAATGACCATGTCAGCCTTATAGGCTCGTATTCCACAAGTATAAGTTTCTATGGGATCACATCATGTGATGATTTGGCATCCCCTCTGAGATAACGTGCGATACCAGGAAGCAGTTCATCAGAGGCAAAATAACAAAGTTCCTCGAGGATCACAAAATCAAAAGAATACTATTGATGCCCTACCACCCATGTGCAAATTGTCAAGCCGAATCCACAAACAATACCATCATTCGGAACCTGAAAAAAAGGTTAGAAAATGCAAAGGGAAAATGGACAGAAACGCTGCCCGAAGTACTATGGGCATATCAGACAACCTCTAAATCAAGCACAAGAGAGATGTCGTTCTCTTTGATGTACAAGTCCGAGGCTTTGATACCGGTCGAGGTCGTAGAGCCAAGCGCCAGATTCCGACATGCCACCGAAGACTCAAACAATGAGTCCATGACCACGGCCCTCGAATTATTAGACGACAGGTGAGAAGCTTCATTAGTCCGCATGGCCGTCCAAAAACAAAAGAATCGAAAGATACTACAATCGGAGAGTGAATCTCCGATATTTCGGAACCGGGGACATTGTCCTAAGAAAATTCACTTAAGGAACTCGAAACCATAACGAAGGGAAGCTAGGCCCGAGATTGGAAGGACCGTATCGCATCCTCGGAGTAATCGGCAAAGGATCCTACAAGCTCAGCACCATGGAAGGCGAGAAACAGCCAAACTATTGGAACATATCAATGCTCAAGAGTTATTATTGCTACGGTACAATCCTCTCCTTCTTTACTTCAGGATTTTACACTAACCACATGCGCATATATGCGATCTAAAGGAATCGAAACATCCACAAGCTCGAAGGCCTTAGTTTTGTAAGCATGAGCTGTAATGTTTTTCCCTCACACCGGAATTTATCCCAAAAAAGGGTTTTACCGGCGAGGTTTTTAACGAGGAAACATCCATATCATACCTAAGGAAAACTCACCAAGTATTCAAAGCTTCTCTCCGATCAACCTCGAATACTGAGCGGCATCCCCCCAGGAGATCACTAAAATATGCCAAAGAGGGTCTCTATAGGAGAATGATGTATCAGACCAAACGGTCGAAATGAACCATTTTCGTAATGAATAATTGAACCCTCGATAGAAAAAGCATGTATACTTGTACAAAGAAATCAGAGAAGTACCTTCTATCAAAACATTTTGCACATCAAAGAAGCTTGACATTTTAACAAGAGATACTCCCAGGGCCAAGAATTTAGCAAGTGCACAGGAACTGTCCTCAACAGTCACTCCACCGAGTCGCCAAAAAATCAAATTTGTAAGACCTCAGGGCATGTAACTTCGAGCTCATAAACTCTCCACGAGGAAATATAGACAACATAAGGCCTCCCCAAGGCAACATCAATTCTGATGCGGGGGCTGCCCCTGACTGTCGGCTCGTCAAGTTATATAACTCGAAGACGTAAGACCTCACGGGAGGTAACTTTGAGCTCATAAGCCCTCCACGAGGAAATATCACCAACATAAGCCCTCCTCGAGGCAACATCAATCCCGACTCGGGGACTGCCCCCGTCAGTCGGCTCGTCAGAGTATCGAATTCAAAGACGTAATACCCCAGGGCGGGTAACTTCAAGCTCATAAGCCCTTCTCGAGGCAACACCAATTCCGACTCGAAGACTTTCCCTGACTTTCGGCTCGTCAAGTTATCTAACTCGGGCCGAAAACTTCAAACTCGTAAGCCCTCCATGAGGCAACATCAATATTGTAAGAATTCAAGCAAGGCATGTACAAATTTGTAAGACCTTAATACAGGCATTAACCCTATATCAAAGTCAAGGCTACATATCGAACGTATAAGACCCAAAAGGCATACCCTCGATATAGACGCCATGGCTATCTCTCTCGGGACTGAAAGACTTCGGCGAAACTAACGCAAGTCAGAGATGTCCGACTATTACCATAAAGCGTAAGAGCCCAAGTCGCCCGCTACATCAAAGGATATACCAACCTAAAATAATAAGAGACCAAGTCTACATTAAAGTTTGTACCGACCTAAAGCATAAGAGCCCAATTCACCAGCTAGGGGTCATACCGACAAAAAGTGCCTCAGGGCCAATTTGAAAACCTGAGGGCCGTTAGCTCAAGCTAAAACCCGACTTGGAGACTAAGGTCGATACGGTTAACTAAAGTGCCTCTAGGCCAAAAACGTGTAAGAGCCCGAGTCGCCTGCTACATTAAGAGTCGTATCGACCTTACACGTAAGAGCCTAAGTCGCCAGCTACAGGTCATACCGACACAAAGCACCTCAGGGCTAATTTGAAAACCTGATGGACGTTGACCTCGAGCAAAACTCGACTCAGAGACTAATCTCGATACAGTTAACTAATGCGCCTCCGACCGAAAAGGCGTAAGAGCCAGAGTCGTCCGCTACATTAAAAGTCGTATCAACCTTACGCGTAAGAGCCTAAGTCGCCAGCTACGGGTCACACCGACACAAAGTGCCTCAGGGCCAATTTGAAAACCCGAGGGCCGTTGAGGTCGAGCCAAAACCTAACTCGGAGACTATGCCTGATATGGTTAACTAAAGCGCCTCTTGGAGAAAAAAGTGTAAGAGCCCGAGTCGCCTGCTACTGTAAGAGTGGTATCGACTTTACACGTAAGAGCCTAAGTCGCCAGCTACGGGTCACACCAACACAAAGCACCTCAGGGCCAATTTCAAAACCTGAGGGATTTTGAGGTCAAGCCGAAACCTGATTCGGAGACTAAGCCTGATGCGGTTAACTAAAGCGCCTCCGGGTGAAAAAAGTGTAAGACCCCAAGTTGCCTGCTACATTTAGAGTCGTATCGACCATACACGTTAGAGCGTAAGTCGCCAGCTACGATTCAGACCGACACAAAGAACCTCAGGGCCAATTTGAAAACCTGAGGGCCGTTGAGCTCATGCAAAACTCGATTCAGAGACTAAGCCCGATACGGTTAATTAAAGCGCCTCCGGCCAAAAAATCGTATGAGCCCGAGTCACCCGCTACATAAAAAGTGGTATCGACCTTACGCGTAAGAGCCTAAGTTGCCAGCTACGCGTCACACCGACACAAAAGCCTCAGGCCAATTTGAAAATCTAAGGGTCGTTCAGCTCGAGCTGAAACCCAACTCAGAGACTAAGCCCGATATTGTTAACTAAAGTTTTTCCGGGCCAAGAACGTATAAGAGCCCGAGTCGCCCGCTACATTAATAGTCGTATAGACCTTACTCGTAAGAGCCTACATCGTGAGCTACGGGTCATACCGACACAAAGCACCTCAGGGCCAATCTGAAAACCCGAGGGCCGTTGAGCTCGAGTCGAAACCCGCCTCGGAGGCTAAGTCAGATATGGTTAACTAAAGCCCCTCCACGCCAAAAAATCGTAAGGGCTCATATCTCCAGCTACACGAAGAAAAGAACAAGTAAAAATCTAATCTACCTTCTTTAAGACCTATTATGTCGTTATTATCGGGACTTCATCTTCTCCCCTCTCCCCCCCCCCCCCCCCCCCCCCCCCCCCNTATCTTCATCAAGCCCCTCGGGACTAGCATCCTCACCAGCTCTTTCCTTTTCATCTTCGGCATCGGCTTCGTCACCGGTAGAGAGGAGGGACTTAGCGTCAATTTCATCTGCCTACTCTATCTCTTCCAACAATCCAAAGCCCTTATTGTGAATCTCCTCGAGTGTCTCCCCTCGAGATTTGCACCCGACATGCTCACTGCTTCTTCGGTCTCGATCGAAAGTCTCCCCATCAACTCATTCTGAGCATCGGTGGCATATGTAAAAAGGTGCCCATTACATATATGTGAAGTTACTTGGACTCAGATTCAGGGAAACGAAGAATTTGTGAAGCAGTTCTCAACATCGTTATTTATCTGCGGCAAGAGGACGTATATCCACGTTATCTTCTCCATGCCAAGGCACAGCCCGACCGACTCTATCAATAGCTGTATCTCCTTCAGATGGAGAGATTTTTACTGGCATCACAGTTCCCAACAAGAATCAACCTTCGCCTCTTCATTATCATTCGCCAGACTAGCATATCAAGGCATGGGTTAGCGGCGGCCCTCTACCCACATGTCAACGTTTACCAGCCTCAAGATCATATGTCATTTAATAAGGTACAAGGAGACACTCCTCATCGCGAGGGGAAACTATCGTTGCGCTTTTAGAAGAGTGTGAAGAAAAATGGGTTTTCTCTTTTTGAAGGATCGTTTTAGAAGTATTGGCCATGGCTACAGTGGCCATAGCTGCATTAGCATTTTAGAATAGGAAGAAGAAAACTGGCGAAGAAAGCAAGAGCTGCTAAATGGGGGTTTTAAGGTGTTGTGAAGGATGAAACTTTGAAAAAGAAAGGTTGGAATATTTATAGAGGGTTTTTCAAGCGTGTTAAAGAAGTTGAAAAGGTGGCAAAACGCGGTTGAGGATTTTTTTCGAGAACTGTGCTCTGGCCAACCTTCCTATCACATCAATTTATGACCTCACGTGACTGATGTCATCATGAAGATATCGAAGAGCCAAGAATTCAAGACCATTCCTTATTATTTCGTTCTAAGGAACGCGGGGACTATCTGTATATGGCTAAAACGGGAGAGCCCAATTTTACGGTCATTTTGATGCTTAGAAGTATCGAAGCCCCGAGCTCTGGTATCAAGGCATATCGTGGGTCCTCGACCTCGAGGAAATACACATTGAAGTTCCTCAACCTCGAGGCAGTCCATATCGAAGGTCCTCGATCTTGAGGTAATCTACATCGGAGGTCCTCGACCTCGAGGCAATGCATATCGAATACCCAGAGATAGTGCATATCATAGGCCAACATAGAATGGCAGGAAATTAGCAAGGGGCATGTGCTCAAAGTTGACAAAAGTACACAAAATAGTACAAGCGCGTACCGTGGAATTAAAGGGCTATACAATCCATATCTCTTTACATTAAATAGTTGTAACAAGTGTATTTCTTCGTAATAATTACACATGTACTATGTTGAGATTTTACCTTATTATATAAAGGGGACCCTTGTCACTTTGTAAGAGACATGATATGCAATAGAAGAACAACAACATCCTATGCTCCCTAACTTAAACATTCTCTATAATTATTCCATTTATTGTGTTTTATTTATAGTTCTTCGTTTATTGGTTATTATTGATCATTTATTGTGAAGAAGTGAATAAATATGAAACAGAGTAAATATATTAAAGCAACAAGTATAAATTACGTGGTAAGATTCCCTCCTTTACCATTTACTCAGCTCTTAACTAGCAAGTTCCCTCCGTAACCGAAGCATATACATAAATACAGTGGATTTCATCAAGAGGTTGTCATAATTCAAATAAAGGGGAGACCCTCAGATACACTGGATTCTAGCCAAATAGTATGCACGGTTCCATGAGGATAATATATATATATATATATATATATATATATATATATATGAAATGTCGAGGCGTACGGCCCGATCCAACATAAAATTAAATTGTGCAATGTCGAAGGGTCGAACAACGTGAATCATAGATGCATCTATTAACCTGCCGAGGCGAACATCCCACTCTCATGACAGTTTGGTACATAAACCCTACTAAGGCAAACGGCCCGATCCCATAAGAGTGTGGTAAATAAATCCTGCCGAGGAGAACAGCCCGATCCCATAAGAGTAGTAGAAGGAAATACCCCGCTCGCGAAACATATATACGACGCGGTTACACATATATTTCTTAAGCTATTATAATATTCCTCAATTCCTGTCGAAATTACGGAGTTCAAACAAAACCTTTTAAATCTAAAATTAATAGATTTCAGCTCCTCTAAAAACATTTAATAATTAAACTTAATCTCGCTCCTTCTCAAGGAAAACAATAAACATAAATCAATAACAATATCAACAAGCATGATGCAAGCCTAAAACTACCCGGACATAGGCATGGCTAGTAGCTACATACGCAATCTCGTCACATCGTGCGTATGTAGCCCCCACGAATAGTAGCACATAATTAATTATTTCACCTACGGAGATAATTCCCTCTTACAAGGTTAGAAAGGAGACTTACCTCACTCCAAAGTTTCATAACTAGCTTCCAAGCCCTTCCGACGACTCAAACCGATACACAACGCTCCAAAACAAGCCAATAATTATGCAAACCCATTAATATACGCTCGAATAATCATTATAATCCAATTCATAACAATTCCAAACTCCAATCCAAAAGTCGATAAAAATCACCCTCGGTCACACGTGCCCGGATTCCGAAATTTCTTGAAGATAAATATTACCCATAATATTACGAACGCAAATATATAATTTGTTCTCAATTCCATGCCCAAATTCGTGGTAAAAATATAAACTTATATGCATAATTGATGTATTTAACTCAAAATTGGGAAGGAAGAACTTACCCCTACTAGTTGATGAAGATGGCACTCCACATTGCTCAAAAAATAGGCTCCCCTGGACGAAAGAAAATGAAAATGAGCCAAACCCTTCGCCTTAAAAAAGACACTGTTGTCATGCCCCAAAATCGAGGAACGAGACCGGCGCCCAACCGGATGATCCCGGTCAAGCGGACCTGGATTGCCTTTCATGCCCAACGCGTTACCCCGTGTTTATAATATACATTATTCCTAATGAATTAGAAATTTAGAGCTTAAGCATGAATTTACCATTTATGTTCACTTCATGCTTTATTATTTCGACATTTGGTAATCACAAAACATACAATAATTCTGATTCAGACGAAGACTATTAGTAAACACAATTACTGGCCCAAAATACATATATGTACAACCGACATCATGTCTACGGAGCCCCTAAGAGTACTAAGGGTTTACACAATACTTGCCGGCAACAAGGCCCCGGCTATACCTTAAAAGACATAACATATACAAAAGAGATGATATAGACTACACACGACCCCGAGAGGAAGTGGGGCTCATTGTATCTGCTGAAGGGATGAAGGGGGAAACACCAATATCGGCGGTCTGAGCTACCTTTTGTGGAACCACCTACATCCATATAAAATATGTATTTCCCCCGGAAAAAGGGATGTTAGTACCATTTAATAGTAATAGTTTGTATGAACAAAGTTTATTCCAAGTAGATCAAACAGTGCACAATTGGAAAACCGTCATGGTAACCACACAAGTACCACACAGATATACAGAAAGTTACAAATGAAGATTTCACAATTATTCATCTGTTGGGGAGCGCAACCTGATCCCACCATGCATTCACATTTCACCCTTATTACTTCGTGTTGCGGCGCACAACATGATCCCACCGTACAATCACATTTCACTCTTATTACCTCTCCACCCTTATTACTTCGTGTTGCGGCGCGCAACCCGATCCCACCGTATAATCACATTTGGTAGTAACAACAACCAACAATTTTATCACAGGGATCTTCACTATTGAGAATATAAGTTCATATCAACCAACAACTATATGAAGTAAAGGAACAATAATCCTTACAAAACAGTAATTCACATATGGTGTTGCCATCATTATTTAACTCAATTAAATCAATCCATAGTTTATTTTCATCATTTGCCACACTAGGCCCTTAGCAATTAGATACCTTCCCACATTAAAGTACGTTAATATTCTTTCATTTAGTAGCACATACTGCCATATTGACATATTCGAACATTTAACGAATCTTACACATGATAGGATAAGCACAAAGAATCACCCTTCACATTCGCATTTAGCATGGTAATCAACAAAGGAAATCAGAGAATGAAATCTTACACCTCGACACAACAGGACAATCAATTCACATATGCTCAAGCAATAATTTCATACTGTGTGTTCGGACACAAACAAGGTGACTCTGCAAGGATTAAAGCTAGCCATATATACCTTGAATCGGAATTCACCTTAAAATTTCTACCACAATTCACCGGACCTTCTAGAACCTTCAATCTAGTTCACAATGTGTCATAATTGAACTTAGAATTAAGAATAATGATCATGTCTTGAACTCACTTGAGCATCCTATCAAACAGTAGGTGTTCCTTTAGATTACATGGCCTCTTTTTAGTGAAAGACTACTCTAACCCATTTCCTTTTACTAGATTATAGTAGGTTACATGCATGCAGGACTCATACCCCCATCTTCATGAACTCACCTAACCATATTTCATTTTAACAAATTTGGAAATTACGGTTAGTGGGGTAGAAGCTTACAACTTGTAGTGAAGAAAATTGTGTCCTACTTGATCAAATCCAGGCCTGAGTAGTGATGGAGGAACAAATTTGATGAAGTTGGAACCCTCTCTCTCTAGAACCCACTCTCTCTTCTCTCTAATTTATCAAAAAATAAGCTTAAATGAAAGGGGTAGGTGTTTTAATGAACTGGGGTCGGGTATAAAATTAGAATTTTAATGTTAAGAAGAATAAATGTGGTCAGGGATGTGATCGCATTCCTGCTATGTGATCCGCATTCCTGTTGCAAAAATGGCCCTCAAATGGGCCAAATAGAAAAGCAGACCGCCCAGGTATGCGACTACTTATGCGATCGCATAGTGCGTCGCATAACTCCCTCTGAAAGAATTAAGGTGCAAGAATGCGACAACTATGCGGCCCGCATTCGTGAAATGTGATTGCATTCTAAGCCGCATAGTTGTCCTCAAAATGGACAGCAAACTATCCAAGTATGCGACAAATATGCGATCTGCATACCTTATTTGTGATCGCATAGTGGACCGCAGACCTGTGCAAATTTGGAAAATTATATCTTTTAAGTCCTGGGGTACGTTTTACCCAAAAAGGGTCCGGTTTATGAATTTCTACAGTTATAACAACACGGGGACCTATTTGGGCATACTTTTTTAGCCATGAAATTTTACGGGTCTTTACATTCTTCCCCACTTAGAATCATTCGTCCTTGAATGAGACTCCAATATTTCCTGAAAATTTTGCCAGAGTTTCCTTTGTAATTAGGCCTATCTACCTGTCAGAGAGCCCCTGAAACACATTTTAACCAATTCCACACATTTTTAGTTACTCTATCAACTTGCACATAATCTGGTCATTTCAAAAAGCTACATATAATTCAATTACTCCCACAAGCCTCACATAGTTCAGTTAACTCCACAAACTTGCATATCATTTAACTATCACATGAATTGCACATAATTTACCTTACTTTAAGAGGTTGCACACTACCCAAATAATTACAACATACACAAATATGGCACAACTTGAGAAGTTACAATAGTAGGCAACTAGGGGGGGGGGGGAATGGGGCACTTTTGCACAAAATTTTACAGAATATATAATTTCTCTGGAATGACCATTTTCAAACCATTACCAGACTTATTCAAAAAAATGGGGATATTTCTCTTTCATTTCATTTTCCACTTCCCGCGTGGCTTCTTCGACTTGTTGACTTCGCCATAACACTTTAACAGAAGCAATCTCTTTGTTCCTCAATCTACGGACTTGCCTATTAGGAATAGCAACTGGAACCTCTTCGTGTGACAATCCTTCATTAATTTTAACCGTTTCAACCGTCACTGTGGCAGATCGATCCCCAATCACCTTCTTCAACATGGACACATGAAACACCGGGTGTACCAATGACATCTCATGGGGCAATTCCAGCCTATATACCACATGTCCTATCCTTGGAGCAATCCTATATGGCCCGACATACCTTGAGCTCAATTTCCCTTTCTTCCCAAACTGCATCACTCCTTTCATGGGAGACACCTTCAAGAATACCCAATCATCTACTTGAAACACCAAATCTCTTCGAGAAACGTCCGCATAGGATTTCTGACGACCCTAAGCAGTCTTCATCCTCTCCTGAATGACAATAACTTTTTCCATAGCTTGGTGCACAAGATCCAGTCCTAGAAGTTCTGCCTCGCAAACCTCGAACCATCAAATCGGAGACCTACACCTCCTTCCGTAAAATGCATCAAATAGGCCTATCTGAATACAAGCATGGAAATTTTTATTATAAACAAATTCTATAAGCAGCAAGTGATCATAGCTACCCTCCAAATCTAATACACAAGGCTGTAACATATATTCAAGTGTCTGAATGGTCCGCTCTGCCTGACCGTCTGTTTGCGAGTGGAAAGTTGTGCTGAGATTTACCTGCGTCCCCAAACCTTGCTGAAATTTCTTCCAAAATTTAGCGGTGAAATGGGCCCCTCGATCCAAGATAATAGATACTGGAGTGACATGGAGTATGACTATTTCCTTGATATACAACTGACCGTACTTTTTTGTAGTATCGGTGGACTTGACTGGCAAGAAGTGAGCTGATTTCGTGAGTCGATCCACTATTACCCAAATTAATTTGCGCTGAGTGCGGGGTAACTCTACCACAAAGTCCATATTGATCTTCTCCCATTTCCACATTGGTATTTCCATGAGCTACGTCGACCCACTGGGCCTCTGATGCTCGGCCTTCACTTGCTGACATTTCGGACACCTAGCCACAATGTTCGCCACACCTCTCTTCATACCATTCCACCAATAAATGTCTTTGAGATCATGATACATCTTTGTAGAACCTGGGTTTACTGGATACCTGGAATTGTGAGCCTCTGCCATTACCATTTCCAAAAGATCATCCATGTCTGGAACACATAGCCTCCCTTAGAACCGCATCACCGTCATCATTACCGAGTTAAAATGCCGAGGTCTTGTGATTCTTGATTTCCTCTCTCAACTGTACCAATGCTGGATCTCTGAATTGTTTTTCCTTGACTTCTGTTAGAAGTGAAGATTCTGCTCCATTATGCACTACGACATCCCTTTTGTCTGAGATCGAAAGATAGACCCCCAGACTAGCCAACTGATAAACCTCCCGAGCCATAGACTTCTGATCTGCTCCCAAATGAGCCAAGCTACCCATGGACTTCCGACTAAGAGCGTCGGCCACGACATTCGCCTTCCCTAGATGGTACAAAATATTTATATCATAATCCTTGAGAAATTCCAACCATCTTCGCTGCCTTAAGTTTAACTCATTTTGCTTGAATAAGTATTGAAGACTCTTGTGGTCTGTGAATACGTCCACATGGACCCCATAAAGATAATGCCTCCAGATCTTCAATGCAAACACAACTGCCACGGGCTCTAAATCATGCGTCGGGTAATTTTTTTCGCGATTCTTGAGTTGCCTAGAACCATAAGCTATAACCTTCCCGCACTGCATCAACACACACCCCAAACCAACCCTTGAACCATTACAATTAACCACAAATACCTCTGTACCCTCTGGAAAGGTCAGCACTGGCGCCGAAGTGAATCTTAATTTCAATTCCTGAAAATTCTTTTCGCAAGCATCGGACCACGGAAACTTAACCGCTTTCTGCGTCAGCTTAGTCAATGAGGAGGCGAGGGTAGAGAATACCTCCACGAACCTCCGATATTATCTAGCCAAACCCAAGAAACTAGGAAACTCTGTCAGGTTCGTTGGCTTAGGCCAATCCTTTACCGCTGTAACATTTTGGGGATCACCCCTAATCCCTTCCCCGGAAACAACATGGCCCAAAAAGGTGACTGATTCTACCCAAAATTCACATTTTGAAAATTTTGTATACAACTGGTGCTGATGAAGAGTCCGCAAAACTGCCCTGAGGTGAGTAGCATGATCTTCCTGACTTCACGAAACAACAAGGATGTCGTCAATCAAGATAATCACAAAGGAGTCAAGAAACGGTTTGAAAACCCGATTCATAAGATCCATAAAAGCTTTGGGGCGTTGGTTAGCCTAAAAGAAATTACCAGATATTTGAAATGCCCATATCGAGTCCTGAAGGCAGTCTTAGGAATATCTTGCTCCCTGATCTTTAACCAGTGATACCCGGACCGCAAATCAATCTTTGAGAAGAACCTAGAACCTTGGAACTGGTCGAACAAATCATCTATCCGAGGCAATGGATATTTGTGTTTGATAGTGACCTTGTTGAGCTACCGATAATCAATGCACATCCATAGCGATCTGTCTTTCTTTCTGACAAAAAGAACCAGTGCGCCCCAAGGCGACACACTTGGCCGTATGAAACCCTTTTCTAATAGATCTTTCAATTGCTCTTTTAACTCTCTCAATTCTGTTGACGCGATTCAGTAAGGTGGAATAGATATTGGCTGCGTATCCGGCAATAAATCAATCCCGAAATTGATCTCTCTATCTGGTGGAATCCCAGGAATATTCACAAAAGGCACATATTCGGGAGCAGGAACCTCTGAAGTGGTGTCCGCAACCGGACCAAATGGTAGATGCACCCTTTTCTGATCATCTTTGAGGCCTTAAGGTAGGAAATAAGCCTACCTCTTGGCACAACATTATTCCCCTCCAACTCGATAACTGGTTCATTAGGACACTCAAGTCTCATAATCCTAGTTCGACAGTCGAGTTTAGCAAAGCACGAATAGAGACAATCCATCCCCATAATTACATCAAAATCTACCATTTCTAACTCAATAAGATCGGTCGTGGTATCCCGACCACGCACCGTGACAACACAATTCCTATAGACTCGCACGACCGTAATGGAATCACCAATCAAAGTCGACATAGAGAACGGCGCAGGAAGTTGTTCGGGTTCTATCCCATATATTTGAAGCAATAAATGGAGTAGCATATGACAAAGAAGACCTAAGATCAATAAGAGTATAAGCATCATGTGATTGAGCAGTCAGAATACCTGTGAACAATATCTGGGGAAGCCTCCACACTCTGGCGACCACTGAAAGCATAGAACCGACTGGGTCCCCCTCGGCCCCGTGCTCCACCCCTAGTTGTACCGCGCCCTGTTAGAGCTAGAGGGTATGCTGAAGATGTAGCGGCTGAACAACCGGATGGCTGAGCAGTACCCCTTCCCGCGCCCTGACTGGGTGCACGGTGGTCTCGCTGGATATGGACTCTCTCTGCGCATCTATAGCACATTAGTATATCCAAGTAACAAGGCTCCTAATGAGACCTACCACACTTACGTCATGGGGCTCTCCATTGCTGCTGGAACCTCCCACCTGAACGACCCGACTGATGGAACCTTCTACTATCTGAACCTAGTCCAAAGGGATCCTCCTGTTGATAACTGTGCCTGATGATGGGGCACTGGCTGAGGACTGAGCATAAGACTAGGATGGCCCTGATGACCCTCTCCAAAGAGTTGGTCTCCCACCTGCAACTGAACTCCCAGGGTTGCTTGCTAACCCGGACCTACTACCACTCTCTCTCTCCATACTTATCTTTAATTTCCGAGCCTCTGTAGCCTGGGCGAATCCCACGATCTTCCCATAATTCATATTCGAATGCAAGGCAGCTGTAGCAGCTTCATTAACAACCAACGGACCAAGGCCCTAAACAAACCATCGAACTCTGGCCTCCATAGCCGGCATCATGTGGATGACATATTTCGACAGGTGATGAAACTTATTGACTCTAGAACCTGAAGAATCCCCTTGCTCACCAGAGGACGCAGGGATAACACTTGAACTTTGGGCCTAGGAGGCCACTAGTTGGGTCAACATCTGAATAACTCCCCTGAGGTCCCCATCAGAAATACCATGATCGGAAGTTAGGACTGAGGAAGGATCAGGAACATCAACGGGAGTGATTTCAACACCCTCCGCTGGAGTAGGAACATGAATGGTCTAGCCTGGAGTGGAGGACTTGGGCTGGTTTGTGGCCGGGGAATCATTCACGCCAGCACCACTAGCTGCAGAATTTGTGGCCACTCCTGGGTGGCATTAGCCCCTGGGCCGACTCGAGCTCTCTTCTTGGGTGCCATTTACTGAAAATTAGGACAATGCACGAGTTAGATAAAGATGTTCTCACCTTCCACTTCATCGCATTATACAGAGTAACAATGAAAGGGTATTTTCCTAAATGTCCATGGAGTCCCCTAATTATAGATGTGGTCGACAAGACACCGATAAGAAGGGCTCTACTAGACACAACTCCGAGACATCCTAGGATACTTTTAAAACCCGAGGCTCTGATACCAAGTTTGTCACGCCCCAAAACCGAGGAACGAGACGGCGCCCAATCGAATGATCCTGGTCAAGTGGACCTGGATTGCCTTTCCTGCCCAACGCGTTACCCCGTGTTTACAATATACATTATTCTCAATTTAGAGCTTAAGCATGAATTTACCATTTAAGTTCACTTCATCCTTTATCATTTCGACATTTGGTAATCACAAAACATACAACAATTCTGATTCGGACCACGACTACTAGTAAACACAATTACATCCCCAAAATACATATATGTACAACCCACATCATGTCTACGGAGCCTCTAAGAGTACTAAGAGTTTACACATTACTTGCCGTCAACAAGGCCCCGACTATACCTTAAGACACATAACATATACAAAAGAGATGATATAGACTACATACGGCCCCATGAGGAAGTGGGGATCACCGGATCTGCTGAAGGTATGAAGGGGGAAACACCACTATCGATGGTCTGATCTACCTGCTGTTGAACCACCTACATCCATATAAAAGATGTAGCGCCCCCGACAAAAGGGACGTTAGAACCGTTGAATAGTACTAGTATGTATGAACAAATTTTATTCCAAGTAGAATCAAACAGTACACAATTGGAAGACAGTCAGGGTAACCACACAAGTACCGCACAAATATACAAAAAGTTACAAATGAAGATTCCATAGTTACTCATTTCAACTATTCATCTTTTGCGGCGCACAACCCGATTCCACCTTGCGTTAACATTTCACCCTTATTACTTCGTGTTTCGGCGCGCAACCTGATCCCACCGTACAATCACATTTCACCCTTATTACCTCTCCACCCTTATTTCTTTGTGTTGCGGCACACAACCCGATCCCACCGTACAATCACATTTGATAGTAACAAGAACCAACAATTTTATCACAGGGATCTTCATCATCGAGAACATAAGTTCATATCAACCAACAACTATATGATGTCAATGCGCAATAATCCTTACCAAACAATAATTCACATATGGTGTTGCCATCATTATTTAACTCAATTAAATCAATCCACATTTTCTTTTTATTATTTGCCACACTAGGCCCTTATCAGTTAGATACCTTGACACATTAGAGTATGTTAACATTCTTTCATTTAGTATCACTTACTGCCATATTGACATATTCGAACATTTAACGAACTCTACACATGATAGGATAAGCACAAAGAATCACCCTTCACATTCGCAATTAGCATGGTAATCAACAATGGGAACTAGAGAATGAAATCTTACACCTCGACACAGCAGGATAAACAATTCACATATGCTCAAGCAAGAATTTCATACCATGTGCTCGGACACCAACAAGGTGATTCTACAAAGATTAAAGTTAGCCATACATACCTTGAATCGGAATTCCCCTTAATCTTTCTACCACAATTCACCGGACCTTCTAGCACCTTCAATCTAGTTCACAATGTGGCATAATTGAACTTAGAATTAGGAATAATGATCATGTCTTGAACTCACATGAGCATTCTATCAAACACTAGGTGTTCCTTTAGATTAAATGGCCTTTTTTTAGTGAATGATTACTCTAACCCATTTCCTTTTGCTAGATTATGACTAGTTGGTTACATGCATGCCAGACTCCTTCCCCCATCTTCATGAACTCACTTAACCATGTTTCATTTTAACAAAATCTGGAAATTAAGGTTGATGGGGTAGAAGATTACCTCTTGTAGTGAAGAAAATGGTGTCCTACTTGATCAATTCCAAGCGTGAGTAGTGATGGAAGAACAAATTTGATGAAGTTGGAACTCTCCATCTCTAGAACCCACTCTCTCCTTTCTCTAATTTATCAGAAAATAAGCTTAAAATAAAAGGGTAAGTATTTTAATGAACTGGGGGTCGAGTATAAAATTAGAATTTTAACAGTCCCAAAGCAGAAATGCGGCCAGGGATACGATCGCATTCCTGCTATGCGGTCCGCATCCCCGCTGCATAAATGACCCTCAAATGGGCCAAAAAGACTACACATGTATGCAACCAGTATGCGGTCCGCATACCTGTTTTGCAATCGCATAGTGCGTCGCATAACTCCCTCCGCAAAAATCAAGGTGCAGGAATGTGACAACTATGCGGTCCTCATAATGGACAACAAGCTATCCAAGTATGCGACCACTATGCGATCGGCATACCTATGGTATGCGATCTCCTAGTGGACCGCATACCTGCGCAAATCTAGAAGATTATATCTTTTAAGTCCCGCGGTACTTTTTACTCAAAAATGGTCCGTTGTAAGAATTTCTACAGTTATAACAACATGGGGGCCTATTTGGGCATATTTTTTTAGCCATTAAATTTTACTGGTCTTTACATCTGCCTAGCCCCGACATTCGCAGCTACGGTCCATTAGCCGCTACTGCGGCTCCACACCTGTGGAAAACCATCGCAGGTGCGGCTTTAACTCAACCCAGCAGCTCCCGCTCGTGCGATCTGCCTTTCACATCTGCGCCTTCGCAGGTGCGGATCTTTCCTTACACATGTGATCCTGCCCTCTTCTGCAACTCCTAGGCCGTTTCTGCGGCTCCACACCTGCGGCCAAATCCTCGCAGGTGCGGTTACACCAGAAGACAACAACCTCAGCACCTCAATAAGGCCAAAATTGATTCGTTGACCATCCGGAATGCACCCGAGGACCCCAGGACCCCGTCCAATAACAACAACTTGTCTCAAGACACATTACAAACTAAGTCGAGCCTTGAAACCACATCAAATAATGCTAAAATCATGAATTACGCCCTAATCCGAACTTGATGAACTTAGAATTTCAAACTTCTTTATTTGATGCCGAGACCTATCAAATCACGTCTGATTGACCTAAAATTTTGCAGACAAGTCATACTCAACCTTATGGTTCTGCTCCAACTTCTGGAATCAAAATCTGACTCTGATATCAAAAGGTCCACTTCCGGTGAAACTCCTCAAACATTTGAATTTCTAATTTTAGCCAAATAACTCCAAAATGACCTACGAAACTCCGAATCCACTTCCGATCGCGCTCCCAATGCCATAATCACCCCTGCGTAGATATTCCCAGTCTCAGAATGCCAAACGCACATCGATAACATTGAAATGCATTTCAACCCAAATTATGAATTTCTTCCCAAGATGCTAACTTTCACAACATGCGCCTAAACGCTCACGGGCCACCCAAAACCCGACCCGGACATACGGCCAGGTCCAAAATCATCATACGAACCTGTTTGAACCTTCAAATACTGATTCTGAGGCTGTTTACTCAAAGATTAAACCTTAGTCCATCCTTCGAACTTAGAGCTTCCAAAACGAGAGTTCTCTTTACAAATCAACTCTGAAACTCCGGAAATTCAATTCCGACCATACATATAAGTCATAATACCTGAAGTGAAGTTGCTCGTGGACTCAAACTATTGAACGACACGCTAGAGCTCAAAATGATCGATCGGGTCATTACACTTAACATACCTAAGTCAATCCTCTTGAAAATCCCTCTAGCACACGTCCATTGCGAAAAATCACATAAGAGCGGATCAAAGTAAGGAGAAATCCGTATGATCTTCTTGAGAAAGATTGTACCGTACTCCTTTAGAATCACAAATATTCATGTTTTATCGCATCATGAAGTTTCAAATGAATTACTTTGGAGATTCATCCGTATGAAATCTCTTAGAAATCAAGGTTTCAATTTTCTTAGCAACATAAATATCTATATAGAAGATGTATTAAAATCTCTTATTTTTTAGATTTGTGGGTCCTTCCCTTTTGTGATGACTAAGCAACTAAATTCTCAAAATGTGCCACCTATTTTATGAACTTAAGAGTCATAATTTGGGTCTTTGTCGCTGCCACGCTGGGGGCTCGTTGAATTTATCCAATTATCATTAATTCCTTAATTAATTTGCTAATCCCACATTGACAAATAATTATATAATTATCCACATAATTAGGAATTATCTCAAATTACTTAAAATAATTATTAACTTTTAACACACTTTATACATCATACTATCTTGGTCATGTGGTATCTTGTATATGACAATTGTAGCTTGAACCGTATTATATTCCAAAATATCAAACTTCAATGAAACTCATTTTCTTCGATTCACTTACCCTCTCACTTTCACGAATTTACTTATCACTTGTTTGAAATAGCATAATACTTTTAATCCCAAAATAATCTCATTCCTGAACTTACGTTGATTAACTTATGATGAAACTTTAACGTACGAAAGTGCGGGATGTAGCATCTCATTTCTGAGCTTTCACCAATTTACTTATGACGTACTTTCATGTTCGAAAATATGGGGTGTAACATAGTGGATGGCGAGGGGGGCTAAAAATGAAAGAATATTTTGTTGTGGTTCTCAGAATAAGGTAATAGACGAAATTATTATTAGGAAATAAGAAGAGAGTAAATAAAGCATTATGAGTAAGATGTGATAAATTAGTGTTAACGGTAAATCATCATATGACATCATGACAGAGTCTATAGTCAAGTGAAGGGAAAGACAAGAGGTGACAGACGATTAGACAACAAAATATATAAGCCATAAAGTTATATCCCAATTTTGAGAAATGAGTAGTTGAGTTCAACGTGATTACCAGAAGGAAACCCCGGAGTAATAGAATTCATTAAAGGCTAGTGAACAAGTTAAACTGAACATGAATTAGGGATCAGAAAATTTTATAATAGTTAGCATCGTGAGAATTTCAGAGTTTGTGTTCCTACAATAATAGAATGGACAACATAAGAATTACCTTAAAGGTCATTTTGGAAGACTCTTCCCTAAAACAAGCGGTGTGACCAGAGTTAAGCTCAAGGGAATAAGTGTGCTAGTTACACTAGGTGTCAACCTCGTGCAAAGGGAATTCAATTATCCTTGGTACAGAAGGGTGACCATAATGAGAGTAAGATTTCAGTGAAGATGGGAAAAAACACCATAGATGAAGAGGTAACTATGGAATAGTAAAGGGAAAATGCGGTAAAAAGGTGAAAGGAATGAGATTGCATTTGTTCAGATCTTATAGAAATGTTGCGACTTCAGAACATTATGCAAGCAAGACGTTGAGGAAAGGTAGTAAGGGTTCCAGCACTATGTAACGACCCAGCTAGTAGTTTTGAGAATTTATCTTCCGCTCGATCGAATAAGGTCTTCTACAGCTTCATATTATGTGTATCAACCTGCGTGCATCATTGGATTTAGTTAACGGGTGATTTAGAGTCGAATTGGAAGATGGATTATAATTTTGGAAGCTTAAACAGTGAGAATTTGACTGGAATTTGACTTTTGTGTAAATGGCTCTAGAATGGGGTTTGTATGGTATAAAGAGCTTCGTATGGTGATTTTGAACTCAGGCGTGCGTCTGTAATTTTAGGCATTCGGCTAAAGTTGGAAAAGTTGAAGTTTGCAATATGGAGAAGTTTGACCCATAGTTGACATTGATGATATCGGCGTCAGAATGAGATTCCGAGAGTTTTAGTATCTTCATTATGTTATTTGGGACTTGTTTGCAAAATTTGGCGTTATTTCGGGTTGGTTTGATTGGTTTCGGTCCGGGTTTTCTGTCACGATCCCAAACCCTAACCGGCCGTGATGGCGCCTATCGTGGAACTAGGCTAGCAAACAATCCCATACTTACAGTTTTTTTCCAAAATCCCAACTCATTTTCAACATTTCATAAACGTAAATAAATTACTAAATCTATTAAGCAAAACAAACGGTTAAACAGTCTAAATTTATTTCCAAGACCCGGAGTCAACATGTCATGAGAATCTAAGGAATATACCAAAAAGTCTACTATTATAATACAAAACCTCGGAACGAATAACTAGGTACAACATAAGAAGGGAAATAGAGAAGTTGCGCACGCTGAACAACTACCTCTTTTTCACGAACTCCAGCTCCGCACGGAATAGATGGCTAACGCTCGGTATCAGCACTTGTATCTGCACACAGGGGTGTATGGAGAAATGTGAGTACGCCAACTCAGTAGTAATGGAAATAAATCAAGTCTTAAGTAGTAAGAAACACATCAAATCAAATCATCAGTTCACAATATGCACATCCTTTCTTTCCAACAGTATATACACACATATATACACACACACACACACATATATATATATATATATATATGAAATCAACACGCCTTAAAAGCCAACTTCAGAAAAATCCTTTGAAAAATATGTTTTCCAACACTTTCAGAAATAAAAATACCTGAAAAACATAGTGTAAAATGAAATAAGTCATAAGTAACCCCTCGGGCCAAAACATGAATAATAAATCGCCCCTCAGGTAGAACATCACTCAGCATACCTCACAGTCCCTCAATATCAGCCCCTCGCGCAACCTCATTGTCACTCATGCCTCCCAATCACTCGGCACTCGCACACATTAGGTACCTGCGCTCACTGGGGTGTGTACAGACTCCGGACGGACCTTCAGCCCAAACGCTAATATCAAGCCACCTCGTGGCATATCATATCCTCAGAATCAGGCCCTGGACATCACTCAGTCAGAACCTTTCGAAAGCCTCTCAGGCGTATCAGTAAAAAAGGGTACTTGGCCCTAAACATCATTTTATATCTCAAAATAGTGTAAATAAGGCTGACTATCAAAATCAGTTAAACATAACATGATTGAGTGTAAATCATAAGTCAACACAGTGAGGAAAATAGCAGTAAAAAAGAAGCCCCCAAGGGGTCTAAACAAGTCGGCACGAGGCCACAAACATGGCTTATAGAACAAATATAGCAATAATTTTAGAATACTATTTAACATATGATTTAGAGTAAAATACGCAACCCAATAGTTGTCGCAGAGAGGACCAATTCCAATCCAAAAATCAGTGCACACCACATACTCGTTATCCGACATGTGCGCCATTCTAAAAACAGCGAGAAATACGAAGTATGGGGTTTCATACCCTCAGGTCAAGATTTATAGCCATTATTTACCTCTACCGGGCCACAATACTAATCCGCGATGCTCTTGCCCCTCGAATCGGCTCCCGATTGCTCAGTATATAATCAAAACGAGATTAACATCATCAATATAATCTAAAGGAACAAAACCCAATCGAAAGCTATCAATTTTAAGCACAATTCCTGAAATTGGCCAAACTCAAGCCCCCGGCCCACCTCTCGGAATTAGATAAAAATTGCGTCACAATAATCCTTATCCCTTCCCGAGTCAACACATATAAAATGTATCAAAATCCGACCACAAACACCTCCCAAATTCTTTAATTACAAGTCTCAACTTTTCCCAAGCCCCTAATTCATGCCATTAATCCACAACTCCAAGCCTAATCCGTCACAAAATAACATAGAATCAAGTTTATAATCCAGGAAACTTACCTCCACCGAAGACTCTCGAATTCCTCTTTCAATTTATTCCCAAACTAGCTCAACCCATGCAAAAATGAATGAAATGCCAAAATTTTGCGGAGGCACCTATTTATACAGTCTGCCCAATTAATCCGCACCTGCGGTCCCAGGTGTGCACCTGGATAATTCCATTAAAATTCCAATTTTTGCACATGCGGCTTCGCATGTGCGGCCCATGTCTCGCACCTACGACTTCCTGCAGTCTGACCTCTTATCGCACCTGTGCAAGAACTTTCGCATCCGCGGCCATCGCACCAACTTTGCTGCAATTTCCTAAGTCCAAGCCTCCGTTAACCATCTAAAATCAATCTTGAGCCCATCGAGGCCCCAACCAAACATACCAACACAACCCATAACCTCATTCGAACTTAGTCGAGCCTCCGAAACACCAAAAACAACGCAAAAACACCAATCACATGAAATTCAAGCCTACGAACTTTGAAACTTCGAAATTTCACCAAGGATGTCGAAACCATCCAAAACACATCCGATTGACCTGAAAATTTGGGCACATATCCACAATGAAATTAAAAAACTGCTCCAACTTCCAGAATTTCATTCTGACCCCAATAGCCTATTTTCTCCTGCCGACCGGAAATCGCCAAAAACTAACTTCCGCCAATTCAAGCTTAATTCTACATCGGAAATGAAAACTTCATTCTAAAAACACTCCTAAGTCCCAAATCACCTAACGAAGCTATCTGAGCCATAAAATCCACATTCCGATGTTGTTTAGCAGTAAGTCAACTCTTGGTTGACTTTTCCAACTATTAAGCCAATTTAACAGACTAAGTGTTTCAGTTCCCACCACAACCACTCTGAACCCGAACCAACTGACCCAACACGACATAAATAGGCTAACCAACATATGATAAAGCAAAAACAGGGGGAAATGGGGCTAATTTCACGGAACAACCGTACAGGTCGTTACAACCTCCCCCTCTTAAACAAACGTTCGTCCTCGAACGGGTCTAGAAACTTCCCTGGAGTCTCGAATAAGTAAGGATATCTTCTCTGCATCTCCCGCTCGGTCTTCCAGGTGGTATACTCCACCGGCTATCCTCTCGAGCCGAACCATGCTGAAGTCCAAAACATGAGAAGTGTCACCAAAATACTTCCGGAGCATCAAAACATGGAACACCGGATGAATACTCGATAAGCTGGGAGGCAAGGAAAGTCTATAAGCCACCTCCCAAATCCTCTAAAGCACCTCAAATGGCCCAATGAATCGGGGACACAACTTTCCCCTCTTCCCGAACCTCATAACACCCTTCATGGGTGATAACTTCAGTAGCAACTTGTCCCCAACCATGAAAGACACATCTCACACCTTTCACTCCTCATAACTTTTCTGCCTAGACTGCGCCGTGCGAAGACGCTCCTGAATCAACTTCACCCTACCCAACGCATCCTATGCCCAATAGCCTAGCCTCGCCCGGCTCGAACCAACCAACCGGAGATCTGCATCTCCTACGATATAAAGCTTCATACGGAGCCATCAGGATACTCGGCTGATAACTATTATTATATGCAAACTCCGTGAGTGGCAGAAACCGGTCCCATGAACCCCCAAAATCAATGACACAGTCACGCAACATATCCTCCAGAATCTGAATAGTACGCTCCAACTGTCCGTCGGTCTGAGGATGAAACGTTGTGATCAACTCGACCTGATTACCTAACTCCCTCTACACGGCCCTCCAAAACTGAGATGTGAACTGAGTACCTCTGTCAGAAATGATAGAAACTGGAATCCCATGCAATCAGTCAATCTCCCTGATGTAAATCTCAGCTAACCGCTCCGAAGAATAAGTAGTACCAACAAGAATGAAGTGCGCGACTTGGTCAGCCGATCAACAATAACACAAATAGCATCAAACCTTCTCGATGTCCGTGGAAGACCAACTACGAAGTGCATGGTGATCCGCTCCCACTTCCACTCTGGAATATCTAATATCTGGAGCAATCCACCTGATCTATGGTGCTCATACTTGACCTGCTGATAGTTGAGACACCGAGCCACGAAATAAATTTCAGGACCTCGATCCATGCCCTCAGTCTCAAAAACTTCAGCATGGATGGATAGATGCCATACGGCATTTAGCTATTAAGTATTACGTATATAGCAGGACTGTGACCCTACTCTCAACCCAATCCCTTACTTGACCCTCAAAACTCACTATCGAGTTGTAACCGAAGCAGATCAAGAGAAGGGACGATGCCCAGATGACATATTTGACCCAATGTCAAACAGGCCAAAGGCTCACAATGAGACGAGTCAGGGATCCAGAATGACTTCATTGACTGATCACCGATCAAGAAAGACGCTTTACGCAGCATTTCAGGTCGAAAAACTCTATAAGTGTGTCATCAAGTTAGGTTAGGCCAACCTCGGAACTAGATGTGGTCACCTTTCTGATCTACACCACATGCGATGGCCAGGGATCATCCTCTCAATAAGACAGAAAGAAGGAATCTTCTTAGGAAGAACCTAGACGGTTTCTGGAAGCATCCTTTACTTTGTTGTTCACAGTAGCAGCTTGCCAAGTGGGAGAATGAGGACCGTCGGATCGAGGGCATGAAGGCTATAACATAGAGTTGGAGGCCTTATTTATGNAATCTAACAACAAGTAGATCTACGCCAGGAGAATTAGTAATGTGTCAGGAGAAATTAGTAGAAGAAGCCGTGAATACACTTCTTGAAATATCCATGTTCATCCGCCTCCACAAATAATGACTTCTCAGATCCTGATACATCTTTGTGGCACCCGGATGGATGAAATACCGCGAACTATGGGCCTCGGCTAGAATCAAATCTCAAGTCCATCCACATTGGGCACGTAAATTTGGCCATGTATCCTCATGACCCCATCATCACCGATAACCACATCTATGGCATCACCACGACAGACCATGTCCTGATGAACCAGCAAGTGTGGATCATCATACTGACATGCTCTAATTAGATCGTAAAGAGAAGACCTGGAGGCTACACAAGACAATACCCGTGGGGGCTTTGATAGATCCAATCTCACCAACTGACCCGCTAAATCCTGAACATCAAGTGCTAATGGCCGCTCTACTAGTGTAAGTTAGGCTGCACTCCCCAAACTATCCATTCTGCGACTCAGGGCATCAGCCACTACATTGGCCTTTCCCGGATGATATAAAATAGTTAGGTCATAATCCTTGAGAAGCTCCAACCACCTCCTCTGATGCAAATTAAAATTCTTCAGCGACTTCCTCCAGTCTGACTTCTTTTCAAACCTGCGTAAGGACCTTCGCACCTGCGGCCATCGCACATACGGCTCCTCATCCACAGATGCATCGACACTAGTAGAATGCCAGTTCCAGCAACTTTGCTGCAATTTCCTAAGTCTGAGCCTCAGTTAACACTCTGAAATCAATCCCGAGCCCCTCGCGGCCCCAACCAAACATACCAACACATCCCATAACCTCATTCAAACGTAGTCGAGCCTCTGAAAGACAAAAAACAATGCATAAAAACCAAAATCACATAAAATTCAAGCCTATGAACTTTGAAACTTCTAAATTTCACAAAGGATGCCGAAACCATCCAAAACACATCCGATTGACATGAAAATTTGTGCACATATCAAAATGACATTAAGAACCTTCTCCAACTTCAGGAATTCCATTCCGACCCCGATAGCCTATTTCCCCCTACCGACCAGAAATCGCCAAAAACTAACTTCCGCCAATTCAAGCCTCATCCTACACCGGACAATTAAACATCATTCCAAACACACTCCTAAGTACCAAATCACCTAATAAATCTATCCGGATCATAAAATCCACATTCCGAGGTCGCTTACCAATAAGTCACCCCCCGGTTGACTTTTCCAACTATTAGGCCGATTTAAGAGACTAAGTGTTTCAGTTCTCACCACAACCACTCTAAGCCCGAACCAACCGACCCAACACGACATAAATAGGCTAGGAAACATATGATAAAGCAGAAACAGGGGGAAACGGGGCTAATTTCATGGAACAACCGCCTGGGTCGTTACATTTTCGAAGTTAGAAGGATTAGAAGTTCATAAGTTTGATTCATGATACAATTCGTAGTTTTGTCAATGTTTGATGTGATTTAAGACCTCTAGGGGGTCCGTGTTAAATTATAGAACTTATTTGTGTGTTTAGACAGGGACCCAGGGGCCTCGGATGTATTTCGGATGAGTTTTAGATGTTTTTCATAGTCTTGGACAAGTCTAGTTCTGGTGTCTCGCATCTGCGACACTTTGGAGCGCAGGTGCGACTCTGCTTCTACATGAGCCAGGTCGCTTCTACGATCATTGAGGTTAGAGAGCTAGCCACTTCTGTGGATGCTGGCATGTTGGTGCAAATGCCACTTCTGCGGTTCTATGATTGCATATGCGAAGGAGTCCGCTTCTGCGGCTCTATCATCCCTTTTGCGCGCCGCAAGTGCGGCTATGTTGTCTGCATATGTGGACCTGGGCTTGGTATGTTATTATAGAAGATGCAAACATTTCTTTCAAATATGATTGCACAGATGTGCTTATTTGTCTAGAAATGCAGATGTTTTGGGCAGAATCATGTAAGTCGAGGGTTTGGTTGTTTCTTTATATTTTGAGTTTTAAACTTTAGATTTGGGAGCTTCTTTGGGGTTTTTCAAGAAAATCGATTGGGTAAGTGTTCTCCGCCTAGAATCTAACATATTCCATGATTTTATCTTTATTTTTTATCATTTAATTTGTGTTTTGGTTGAGGAAAATGTTAGTTGTTGAAGAAAATTTTCTAAATTAAAAATCACGATTTGAGGGACGAAATGGTATCATAATTTGATAATTTTAGTATGGGTGAACTCATAGCATTATGGGTGTTCGGGTTTTGTAAAATTTGTCGCCTTTCGAGGTGCGGGCTCAAGGCTCAAGGGTCGAGTTTTCGATCGATTATAAATTTTTATAAAGATTGAGACTTTATGATCCCGAATAGTTTCTTACGAGTTTTATTTGTACTTTGAAGATATATTGGTTAGATTTGAGCCGTCTGGAGGTCATTTCACCCGAGGAGTTCATTGTAGAGTATCAATTTGTCTTACTTGAGGTAAGTATCTTTCCTAACCATGTGTGGGGGAACTACCCCTTAGGATTTGAGTCTTCTATGTTGATTGTAGTCCGTGTACGTGAGGTGATGAGTACATGGTCGGACTTATGTTGTGGAAATTGACCTTATAAGGTTCCTAGGCTCTTGTACTCATTGAATATGTAATTGTTCTTGCATGATTACATTCCTTAATTACTAGATTCACCTTTACCTGCTTAAAGTAAAATTAATTGCTTCGTGATTCACTCTTATTAATAGTTGATTCATATGTGCCTCAATCGAGACTATTATCTTTTCCATTTCCATGTTGCCTTCTCCCTAACTACTTATCCCTATTTGAAGTTTTAGTTATTCATGTTTTATAAATGTTACCCCTTATTTGAAGTTATAGTGATCTTCTCGTTTACTACCTTTAGTTGAATTAGTTGTACATTTCCCGTAAATTGTCCAACCTTAGAATAAGCTTGGAGGTTGTATGTCTTAGTGGACATACCCTTAATTGGAATTGTTAGGATCGTGTTAGTTCTTGTCGTTGAACCGTACAGTGTGGAACTATTGTTACATGTTACCTTCTTCCTCGTTGAGTTGTTCCGATAATGCCTAGTTTTTCCTTATTGGAGTTCTTCCCTATTAATTAGTTTTATCTTTTCTTGTAATCAAAGGTTCTTGAGTTGATTTATTTATTGTATCATGTATTATTGTGACTGTTGTTGTTGTATTTATTGTGGTGATGCACGAGGTTTCAGCCGTGCGATAGTGGTTTTTGTGATGCACGAGGTTTCTGTCGTACGGTTGTCTATATGGGGATTTTCACGAGGTTTCTGACGTGCCAGGATTACTATTAATATTGAACATTCAGCGTGATAAGGTGGGATATATATGTGGGTTGCGTATGTGGCGTGAGAATGTGGGTGTCACGCCCCAAAATCGAGGACGAGACCGGCGCCCAACCGGATGAACCCGCTCAAGCGAACCTGGATTTGCCTTTCCAACCCGATGCATTTCCCCGTGTTCATAATGTACATTTTATAAGTGAACAGAAAAATAGATTCAAGCATGCGGTTACAACATAAATCCCTTTCTTCTTTTAACATTTTCAACATTAGATATTACCAAAACATACATACTAAGTACAACATTCCCGATACGGGACCACTATTATGATTAAGTACAAGAACTACCCAAAATATGTTTACAACCCACATAGTGTCTACGGAGCCTCTAAGAGTACGGAGAAGAATGCATAGATGTGTCGGTAACAAGGCCCCGGCTATAACTCAAAAGGAATTAAATAATCAAAATGAGTAAACATGATTTACACACAGCCCCAAGAGGAGGTGAGGCTCACCAAGATTGCTGAAGAGATGGAGGGAAAGGCACCCCTAACGACGATCAGCTCTACCTGCTACAGAACCACCTACGTCCATTTAAAAGATGTAGCGCCCCCGGCAAAAAGGATTTTAGTACCATTGAATAGCACTAGTATGTATGACCAAACCTACTTTAGATAGGATAAACATCAACAGTCAACACAAATAGAGGCATCATATAACAATACACCGAGGCAAGGAAAAACACAAACAACAGTTACCACAACCCTCATCCCGTTTTCCATCTTTTTGTTAATGTACCTTTAAGTTCATCTTGTTATTATTCTTACTTATCCACCGTGTCGTTGCCACACAAAGTCTGATCTCTGCCCAATCGGCTAAGCCATCCTAGGTGAGGTCCGAATTTCAATCACATCACATATAACCACTGTGGCTTGTTCTCACGGAGTTCGATCTCTGCCCTAATCGTCTAGGATAACACCCTGGCGTGTGCACAGCACACGGAGTATGATATCTGCTCGATCGGCTAGGCTATCTCAACTGTAAACAGTGAGGACAATAATCATCATCAAATCAAAATCATATTACAATATCAAGTCATCCATGTGTACGGCATGGAGTCCGATACCAGCCAGACCGGATAGGCCTTCTCACCCCTAGGACATTCTCCTGGTACAATTATGGGTGTTTTATATAACTTACATCAATTTTAACTTTTTTGATCCCCAACACATATTGTTCTTTGATTCGTCTTCCATATCATTAGAATCCTTTGATTAACATTTCACAACTATTCATCCTTTAATCCATATTCCATAACCATCCATTTCATTAATTCATGTTTCACAACAATTCAACCTCATGTTTTGCATTTCACATCATTACTGTCTCTTTACCCACATTTCATATTATAGAAAATTTTAATTCATATTTTTTCCCATTCTAGTCTTTCATAATTACCACACCCATCATATGCAAGGACCACACACATAGTAGAAGAAGGAATAAAATGATCACAACTCCAATAGTCAAGTAGCACAACGATATAGTATTAGCGCGGAATGGCATAGAAGCAAAGATTCCTCGATTAGGCACATAGAACACATGAATTCCATAGATATCCGACAAGAGAATCATACCCGGAAAGTGAGCACCATGGGTTTATCCTATGAGGATTATAGATGGCCATACATACCTTGAGTTGGAATTCCTCTATATTTCTATCCAAAATCACCAGACCTTCTAACGCTTTCAATCTAATTTACAATGTGACACATTCAAACTAGAGTTAGGAACCTTGAACTAATTTGGGCATTTTATACACTATTATGTGATCCTTTAGATTAACTACCCCTTTTTAGTGAAAGATTGCCCTAGCTTACTTCCCTTTGCTAGATTATGGAAGATTATTCACATGCATGCAAGGTTTCACTTTTTATTTTTCAAGAACCAACCTATGTGTGTTTTATTCTTATACAAAATCTGAGAAATTTGGGAAATAGGGTGAAGACTTACTTCTTTGAGTGAAGAAGATGACAATAACTTGATAAGTTTCGGGCTTGAGTGACTTTGGAAAATCAAATTGGATGATGTTGAAACCTTCCCTCTCAAGAACTCTCTTCTTCTCTCTCCATTTTTTGTCAGGAAATCGTTAAAATGAAGGGAAGAGGTGTTTTATAAAAGAGGGAGTCGGGTTTTAAATTTAGAAAATAGGAGCACCGACACAGAGATGCAGTCAGGAATGCGATCACATTCCTGCTATGCAATCCACATTCCTGTCGCATAAATGGCCCTCAAAATGGGCCAAAAGGAGACCGGACTGCCCAGGTATGCGACAACTATGCGGTCCACATACCTTTTATGCGATCGCATAGTGCGTCACATAGCCTCCCTCGAAAAAACCATGGGTCAAGAATGAGACAATATGCGGCCCGCATTCGTGAAATGTGATCGCATTCTAGGCTGCATAACTGTCCTCAAAATGGACAGCTAACTGTCAAGGTATGCGACCACTATGCGGTCCGCATACCTGTTAGGCGATTGCATAGGGTATCGCATAACGCACAATTTCTGGAAAATTTAATCTTTCAAGTTCTAGATAATTTTACTCAAAATAGAATCGTATTAAGAATTTCTACAGTTATAACAGCACAGGACCTACTCGGGCATTATTTTTGACATAGAAATTTTACGGGTCTTTACAGCGGGAACATGATTATGCACGTGTGGCGATACAAGGCAGGCATTGACTTTACCATTGCACACATGGCGAGACAAGGAAGGCATTTACTTTACTATTGCACACATGGATAGACAAGGCTGTGTCAGGTATTGTTTTGTTATGACCTATGTTGTCCTAGGGGAATTCTTGATGTGGATATTATCTAATGGTACACTCAAATGGGTGAGCTTATTCTTGTGAAAGTTGTGAGAAAACATTCTACGTGTTGTCCTTTCCTTTCCTTATGCTTACTAGTTGGTTTGACTTACGTTACCACACCTGCACAAGAATACACGTAGGTAAGCACTCTCATCGGATTAAGGGACTTCCTTGCTATTACTGAGTAAAGATACCCTTGTTGTACTTGACCTCTATGTAAGAATAACTCTAATCGTCATGTGAGTTGTCCATGAAATTATTAGTTGAAATGAGTGCACCATATGCCAAATGTGTCACGACGCCAATTTCTAAGTCGGTCGTGATGGCACCTATCATGGAACTAGGCTGGCCAACTATCTCAGACTATCATAATATTTCATAATTTCCCAAAATTAGAAGATTTTAAAATAGAAAAATGAGATGAACAATCTATAAAATTCCTCAAAACCCGGAGTCAACTGTCATGAGCATATAAAACTGAAAATACAATGCACAATATAGTGACTTGCTACAACAAAAGCCTGAGGTACAAAAGACCAAAAGAAAACTATGATCTGAGGGAAGTAGGTGAACTGGGGACGCTGAGCAGCTACCTTGATCCTCGAAAAACTCCAAGATTGTCCGTAAATCAACGAGCATTTAAAGCATGTGAATCCATATAATGAATAATATTGGGAATGAATAAACCAAGCCAGGAATCTACAATTTATCCAACATTTATCAAAAGAGGCTCAATGTAAAGAAGAGTGAAAACAACATTTTCATATAATATAAGCCCCTCGGGCAATGTATCACTCACAATAGAGCCTCTCGGGCAAGCCTCTCAGTCACTAGTGACCCCACTATTAGTATCTCATGCTCTCACTTAGACACTCATACACAGCAAGTACCAAGAATACACACAACTGCTGCGGTGGGCAGCCCGATCCAACACATATATATCTATACAGCTGCAGCGTGCAGCCCGATCTATATAATGGTCGACTGCGCTCACTGGGGGTGTACAGACTCTTGGAGGGGCTCCTTCAGCCCAAGCACTATATCACTGTGGTGTGCAGCCCGATCTAATATATATATATTATTGCGGCGTGCAGCCCGACCCATATATTATCTATATTGCTGCGGCGTGCAACCTGATCCATATGTAATATATAACATATATATTGTTGCAGCGTGCAAACCGTCCCATAACTATCCTCACATACTCAGCGCTCCGCCTAACACATATATATTGCTGCGGCATGCAGCCCGATCCATAACTATACTCACATGCTCGGCTCTCGGCCTGAATCAGTCATCCTCACAAGCCACTTGGGCAATTCATCTCAACTCACGGGACTGAGCCCAAAATATATTTCAAAGTTTTCAAAGCAGTGTGATAACAGTGAAATAACAACAAGTAGGAAAACATGACTGAGTTCACCATTGTTCTATCAGGATAGTTGTAGAATAGTGTAAAAGTACCTTTGAGGGTCTAAACAGGTCGGCACAAGGCCCCAGACATGGAAAAATACCCCTGAGGGTCTAAACAAGTCGGCACAAGGCCCCAATTATGGATCACAGCCCATAAACAAGTATAAATTTCTAAAATGCATGATATCATAAGGTTTCAAATTTAATACGCGGCTTAATAATCACTACGGGATGGACTAGGTCACAATCCCTATCGGTGCATGCCCCCACCCACGTCACGTAACATGTGTGTTACCTTATTTACCAAAACAATATCAAATACCAGGGTGTCATACCCTTAGGTTTAGAGTTACAATCGTTACTTACCTCAAAATAGCCCAAAAGCTACTCCGTGATGCGCTTGCCCCTCCAATTGGCTCCGAAAGGCTCCGAATCTGAACAAAATCAGATTAACATCATCATCAATATATGCTAACCGAAAAAAACCCAATCAAAAGATATATATTTTAACAAAATTCTAAAAATTCATCCAAATTCGAGTTCCGGGCCCATGTCTCGGAATTCTATCAAAATCACATCACTAGAATTCTCATCCTCCCATGATTCTACACATACCAAGAATACCACCATCGGACAAAAATTGCCCACTGAAATCACCAAAAGACTTTTCCAATCTTCCTCACATTTTTTCCCAACTTTTCTACTTTAAATTCCTCAAATTTCAAGCCTAATCTGACACACTATAACATAGAAACAAGTTTTTAATCCGGGAAACATACCTGCACTGAAGACCCTCGAGTTGCTCCTTCAATCTGTTCTCAAACCAGCTAAACCCGCATGCAACCATGAATGAAATGCCCAAAGTTTCGTGGAGGCACCTATTTATATTTTCTGTCCAGTTAATCCGCACATGCGGACCATTTTTCGCACCTGCGGACCATTTTTCGCACCTGCGGACCCGCACCTGCGATCCCAGGTGCGCACCTGCGAGATCCAAGTAACAGTCCAAACTTTGCACCGGTGATGCCTCACCCGCACCTGCGGCTTCGCAGGTGCGGCCCATGCTTGGGTAAGTTGGGTAAGTTAAGACAAAGGATCCCGTGCGAGGGGTAAGTTAAGACAAAGGAAATAATCCAAGAAAGATTACGTAGAATATAGATATGAGAATGGACAAACGATTAATGAGTAGTTTATTCAGGAAGCGCCTAGTTATTGTTAGACAAGATGATGCAAACAAATCATCAAATTGTGCAAGATAAACATAGTGATGTCACGACCCCAAATCTTAAGCCGGCCGTGATGGCGCTTATCATGGAACTAGACTAGCCAACCATCTCAGATCTATCAATATATCCCATAGTTTCCCCAAATTTTAGCAGCTTTTAAAAATATCAGAAGGAGATAAACCAAATAGACACTTCCCCAAAACCTGGAGTAAACTATCATGAGCATCTAAGACTGAAAACACAATGTAGAACAATGTCTTGCTACAACCAAAGTCAGACGTACAAAAGACCAAAAGAATCTATAATCTGAGGGAAAGAAAAGAGGTGAGTTGGGAATGCTGATCAGCTGCCTCAATCCTCGGACAAGTGCAAGCTCGTCCGGAAATACACTCGCGATATGGTCCGGTACCTGGATCTGCACACAGAGGTGCAGGGGGTAACGTGACTACGCCAACTCTATAAGTAATCAATGTAACTAAAAACTCGAGTGTATTGACGAGCATTTAAATCATGTAAATCCATATAATGAATAAAAGTGGAAATGAATAAATCAAGTAAGAAATCTACAATTCTGAGTATTTCATAAAAACTCCGGTTTCCATTTAAAAATCTAGTAAGAAAACTTTTATTCAACATTTATTATCAGAGGCTCAGTGTAAAGAAGAGTGGAAAACAACATTTTCATAAAATATAAGCCCCTCGGGCACAATATCACTCACAATAAAGCCTCTCAGGCAAGCCTCTCGGTCACTCATGACTCCACTATCAGTATCTCATACTCTCTCTTAACACTCGTATTCAGCAGTACCATGAAAACACACAACTGATGCGGGGGGCAGCCCGCTCCACTATGTTTATACATACATATATATATATATATATACATACATATATATATATATATATATATATATATATATATATATATATATATATATATATATATATATATATTGTTGCGGCGTGCAGCCCGATCCATATATATAACATATATTGCTGCGGCATGCAGCCCGATCCATATAATAGTCGACTGCACTCACCCGGGGTGTAAAGACTACTGGAGGAGCTCCTTCAGCCCAAGCGCTATATCTGCTGCGGCGTGCAGCCCGACCGAATATGTATACTTTTGCGGCGTGCAACCCGATCCATATATATAACATATATTGCTGCGGCGTGCAGCCCGATCCATATATATATAATCTATATTTTTGTGGCGTGCAGACCGACCCACATATAATATATAACACATATATTGTTGCGGCGTACAACCCGTCCCATAACTATCCTCACATACCTGACGCTCGACCTAATTAAATATATACTGTTGCGGCATGCATCCCGAACCATAGCTATCCTCACATACTCGTCTCTCGGCCTGACTCAGTCACCCTCAAAAGCCAGTTGGGCAATTCAGCCCCGTTTACTTTTCAGAGTTTTCAAAGCAGTGTGATAACAGTAAAAATAACCAAAATTAGGAAACAATGACTGAGTTCACAATTTACTAACATGATAGTGGTAGAATAGTGTATAAATACCATTGAGGGTCTAAAGAGGTCGGCACAAGGCCCCAATAATGGAAAATACCCCTAAGGGTTTAAATAGGTCGGCACAGGGCCCCAATCATGGCTTGCAGCCCATATACAAGTATAAATTTCTAAAATACAAGATATCATAATGTTTCAAATCGAATACGCAGCTTAATAGTCGCTACGAGACGGACCAAGATACAATCTTTATCGGTGCACGCACCACGCTTGTCACCTAGCATGTTCATCACCTCATTTAACAACACAATAACAGATAACGGGGCGTCATACCCTCAGGTTTAGAGTTACAATCGTTACTTACGTCAAAATAGCCCAAAAACTACTCCGCGATGCGCTTGCTCCTCGAATTGGATCCCAAAAGCTCCGAATCTAACCAAAATCAGATTAACATCATCAATATAAGCTAACGTAACAAACCCATTCGAAAGATCAATTTTTTTAACATAATTCTCGAAATTCGGCAAAATCCGAGACCCGGGCCCATATCTCGGAATTTGATAAAATTTATATCACTAGAACCCTCGTCCTCCCACAGTTCTATACATACCAAGAACACTAAAATCGTACCATAATTGCCCACTCAAATCCTCAAAAAAAAAATCCAAATTCAATGCACCTTTCTTCCCCAAATTTGGGTTTTGTTCCAACAATTTTCCGGTTTAATTACTTAGAAAACGACATATAAATGATTTATGAAGTTGAAAACCTTACCTAAGTGATTCCCTCGATTTCCCCTTCAAATCCCTTTCAAAAAGCTCTCAACTCATTCAAAAAAGTAGGAAAGAAATGAGCTAATATTGCACAAATGGCCTTTAAAACATTCTACCCAGCCATTTATTTTCCTCAGTGGGATCGCATTCCCAGCGATGCATTCGCGATGCACAGACCATCCCTCTCAATGCGTTCGTGTAAAAACACACGCGTTCGCATAGCTCAAACACCTATCCTCTCACGCGCCACCCTATGCGATCGCGAGCCTTACCTACGCGATCGCACTGCACAGAACCCACTCTACGCGATCGAGGCCTCCACCCACACGACCGCACTGCATAAAAACCCATGCTTCCCCCAACAAGCCTATGTGATCGCATTCTTACTCACGCGATCGCACAGAAGGACACCAGAATAGAACACTGGCAGAATTTGCAACTTCCAACATCCAAACTTGATCCGTTAACCTGTCAAAACACACCCGAGGCCCTCGAGACCTCAACCAAACATGCCACCATCACTCATAACCTTATTCAGACTTAGTCGAGCCTTTGAAACACCAAAAATAACACGAAAACACCAAAATTAAATCAAATTCAAGCCTATGAACTTTGAAATTTCTAAATTTCACTAATGATGCCGAAACCAACCAAAACACATCTGATTGACCTGAAAATTTGCACACATACCCAAAATGACATTATGAACCTGCTCCAACTATCGAAATTCCATTCCTACCCCGATATCCTATTTTCCACTGCCGACCAGAAATCGCCAAGTCCGGTCGCCTATTTTCCACTTCATTCTGAACACACTTCTCATTCCCAAATCACCTAATGAAGCTATCTGAGCCATAAAATCTGCATTCCGAGAACGTTTACCAATATGTCAACTCTCAGTTTGACTTTTTCAGCTATTAGGCAACTTTAAGAGGCTAAGTGCCTCTATTCTCACCACGACCACTCTGAACATAAACCATCCGACCCAACACAACATAAATAGGCTAAGCAATATATGATAAAGCAGAAATGGGGATAACGGGGCGAATCTCATGAAACGATCGGCTGGGTCGTTACTAGTGAACCCCAACACAGTGAATTCAGTCTCGCATATATGATATCATGATCCTTGATAAATATTCATATAGGAGTTGGGGTACTTTAAGGTACCGTATAAGTGTTACAGAAATACAAATGAGTGCCACTAGGAAGAAAATTAAAATTTTACGTTCAGAAGCTACCCTACGAGCACAAGGGTGCGGAGGTACGTAACTAAGGATATTTATAGGCGAGTAATAACATCAAAAATTCCTTCGAGTATAAGATGTAATAAGCTCGCAGCTTTACATGAGACATAGGGTCTCTCCTAAGTACTACAAAGAAAGACTAGGTGAGGAAATAAGGAAGAAGGCTTCAACCTAAGTATAGTGATATGAAGAAGAAACGGTCTTGTAACAACAGTCTCACTACAACATTGTATGCACTCCAAAATAAAGTGGCATGTATTATGGCTAATGATAAGGGAAAATAATTAAAAAGTAATATTTGATCATATGAGTTGCAGGAAATTTCAGTATTCGTGGGCAGTTACATAAGACATGTATTCATGAAACAACTGGCATAATGACCAGGTAAAGTAATTTCTTTTGCTTAAAGGCAACTGAGAAGGAACGAAAGGAAACTATGGTGGTAGAAATCTATAGTATCGTCCCTAGGTGGATCAGGAAAATCAATTCAAATGTTCCCAAATGCTAATAGTATCAAGGACAAGAATATAGTTTTGGAAGCTCAAAGAAGGGCATTTATGATATCTCAACTAAAGAATTGCAGACTAAGGTTCCTGCACTTCAATGGCAAATAAAGATGCTTTTAATTGTAGATGAGATTAATTGTCCAAAGGAGATTAATTGTCCAAGAGGAGGGAGATTGGGTCCCGAACTTAGCCCATGAAGTCAATCAAAAGGGCACCCAGAATAACATAAAACGAGCTTAACAGAGGTCCAAAAGGGGGTGTTTCAAAAGGAGCCAATTGGACTCCAAACCAATGGACCAAACTAGTAGTTTTATGGCCCAGATCTATCCCAAAGAGATTTGGCTGCCTACCCTCTAATTATTAATAGGTTTTTTAACATTTATCTTTGCCTCCATGTTAGGGTTTGCCTTGGCAGTCACCCTACCTAGTTTTAAGGACTTTTTACTCCTATAAATAGGATTTCTTTTCACTCATTGTGGTACTTCATAATGATTAACAGTATTATACTTTGAGAGTTCTTTTGATCCTTTATTAATCATGCTTTGTGATTTATCCTTCAACCTTAACAAGATCATAGTTCAAGGTAGTTAGATAACTTCGTTATTGTGATATCATTGATTCATATGTAGTATTATTAGATGGCGATTAGTACTAGTTATTAATTGTTGTCTCAAGTTACTCGTAAAGCGGTCAAGATCCGAATCTATTATTTTTTGTTTGTTCTTAAGTAAAGATGTTTGATTTCTTCAAAATAAATTGAAACTTTGTTGCTTGGATCTTGTCAAGCTTATAGAACTTGCGTTCTTGGAAGTTCTTAGAATTCTTTCCTTGAATTTTCCCATATTCTTTATTTTCTGCACTTTAATTCTAGCCATTCAATTCCTTATTGTCATTTCATTCGCATTTATTTCTAAAATTCTTACTCTAGTTTTGATTCTCGGCATTGAGCCCGTTTGGATGGGATTATTGTAAGTGACTTTTAAGCCAAAAATCATAAGTTAGAAATTCTAGCTTTTGGCTTTTGGCTTATTTTTTCATTTTGGTTTAAAACAAGTGCTTAAAAGCATATTTTTACTTTATCCAAACGCTACAAAATGACTTAAAAGCTATTTTGGCTGAAAAACACTTAAAATAAGCCAATCCAAACGGACTCATTGTTGTTATCAAGTGGTATCAGATCGGTTCTATCAAGATTCTCCTGATAATTCTTTGGATTTCATGAATACTAAGAGATATAAAAAGAAAAAAAATGTTATTGTAGCATCATGAATAGTAACTTGAAAAAAAAGTTCAAACAATAACAAAAAAAAAATCAATTTAAAAAATGAAGAAGAAAGAATTGCTTCATCTCCAAGAAATTTCTTTTGTATTTAATTTTTTTCCAAAAACTAACAAAGGAAACAAGAAGTGGGGATCCTAGATTTAAATGATAAGAAAAAAATTCAATTTTTCTTTCTCTTTCTGATCTAAATATATAATCTTTTCCTTTTGTTTGTGTCTTGTTTCTACCAAGCCTACTAGTTATAAGATTTGGTTTTTCTTTCATTCGTTCCCCAAAAATCTATATTTTATCACTAAGAACTTCACACGAGTTGGATTTAACTATAGGTCTACATAGTGTTTTGTTCGAAGGTTATTTAAAGAGGAAAAAAGCAAGTGTGTGTGAGAACAATTTAGAGAAAATCCAATTTGTGTGATACAATTTTATTATTTTTGTTAAGATGTCGCATACAAGTAGCGATGATGAACGAAAGGTTCTCCAAGAAGCCGAAATCAAATAAAGAGATGATTTTAACTTGCAAGCTATGCATCAACAATTGGAAAGGTGGAATTTGTAATTCCAAGAAATATGGGACACCATTGTTGAGCAAAATGATACAATAGCTGAACTTAGCAGGGGAAATAATGTTAAGCACCCAAGCTAAGAGAAATGTACCCATTTGCTCCAATTGTAAACCAAGAAAACTCTCACGACCCCAAATCCTAACCGGCCGTGATAGCGCCTACCATGGGACTAGGCTAGCCAACCATTTCAGACTATCAATATATATATTATAATTTTCCCAAAATTTAAAAGATCTAAAAAAAAATTACAAAATGAGATGAAACAAAATACACAGTTCCCTAAAACCTGGAGTCAACTGTCATGAGCATTTAAGACAGAAAATACAATGTACAACATAGTGGCTTGCTACAACAAAAGTCTGAGGTACAAAAGACCTAAAGCAACTATGATCTAAGGGAAGGAAAGGAGGTAAGCTCGGGACGCTGAGCAGCTACCTAAATCCTCGAACAACTCGAAGCTCGTCCGGAAATCAACTAGCGAGATAGTATGGTACCTCGATATGCACACAGATGTGCAGGGAGTAACGGGAGTACGCCAACTCAGTAAGTAATCAATGTAACTAAAAAATTTAGTGCAGTGACGAGCATTTAAATCATGTAAATCCACAAAATGAATAACAATAGAAATGAATAAATCATGTCAGGAATTCTACGATTCCAAATATTAATTAAAACTCCGGTTTCCATTTAAAAATCTCGTATAAAAACATTTATCCAATATTTATTATCATAGGCTAAGTGTAAAGAAAAGCGAAAACAGCATTTTCGTTATATATAAGTCCCTCGGGCACAATATCACTCACAATAAAGCCTCTCGGGTAAGCCTCTCGGTCACTCGTGACTCCACTATCAGTATCGCATGCTCTCACTTAACACTCGTACTCATCAAGTACCATGAACACACACAAATGCTGCAGCGGGCAGCCCGCTCCACTACTATTTATATATATATTTATACTGCTACTACGGGAAGCCTGATCCATATATATAACATATGCTGCGGCGTGCAGCCCAATCCATATAATAGTCGGCTGCGCTCACTAGGGTTGTACAAACACCTGGAGGGGCTCCTTCAGCCCAAGCGCTATATCTGCTGCGGCGTGCAGCCCAATCCAATATGTATATTGTTGCGGCGTGCAGCCCGATCGATATATATACCATATATTATTGCAGCGTGCAACCCGATCCACATATATATATATATATGATCTCTATTGCTGCAGCGTGCAGCCCGTCCCATACGATCCTCGCATACTCAGCTCTCGGCCTAACACATATATACTGTTGCGGCGTGCAGCCCGCTCCACAGCTATCCTCACACACTCGGCTCTCGCCCTGACTAATACACCCTCACAAGACACATGGGTAATTCATCTCAACTCACGGGACACAACCCAAAATACTTTTCAGAGTTTTCAAACCAGTGTGATTACAGTAAAAATAACATCAAGTAGGAAACATGACTGAGTTCACAATTGTTCTAACATGATAGTGGTAGAATAGTGTAAAAGTACCCCCTGAGGGTCTAAACAGGTCGGCACAAGTCCCCAAACATGGAAAATACCCCTAAGGGTTTAAAAAGATCGGCACAAGGCCCCAAACATGGCTCACAGCCCATAACAAGTATAAACTTCTAAAAGACAATATGTCGTAAGGGTTCAAATCGAATACGCGGCTTAATAGTCGCTACGAGACAGACCAAGTCACAATCTCTATCAGTGCACGCCTCCACGCTCGTCACCTAGCGTGTGCGTCACCTCATTTATCAACATAATATCAAATAACGGGGTGTCATACCCTTAGGTTTAGAGTTACAATTGTTACTTACCTCAAAATAACACAAAGCTACTCTGCGATGCCCTTCCCCCTCCAATTGGCTCCCAAATGCTCCGAATCTAACCAAAATCAGATTAACATCATCAAGTTCTAACAGAACAAAAACAAATCGAAAGATATAAATTTTAACACAATTATCGAATTTCAGAAAAAACCGAGTCCCGAGCCCACGTCTCGGAATTCAATAAAATTTACATCACTTGAATCCTCATCCTCCCACAAGTCTATACATACCAAAAACTCAACCATCGGACCATAATTGCCCACTCAAATCACCAAAAGAATTTCCAAGTCTCCTTCTCATTTTTCCCAACTTCGTCAACTTTAATTCTTAAAATTACAAGTCTAACCCGTTACAAAATAACATAAAAACGAGTTTTATAATCCCGGAATTTACCTCCACTAAAGACCTTCGAATTCCCCCTTCAATTTACTCTCAAACAAGCTCAACCCGGATGCAACAATGGAGGGAATGACAAAATATTCGCAGAGGCACCTATTTATACTGTTATGCCCAGTCAATCCGCACTTGCGGTCCCAAGTGCGCACCTGTAAAATCCCACTAACAGTCCAATTTTCACACCTGCGAGTCCTTTTCCGCACTTGCGGCTTCGCAGGTGCGGCCAATTCTTCACACCTACGAACTTCTCCTGCCTAGCCTCTTCTCACACCTGCGCAAGGTCCTTCCACCTGCGGCATCGCACCTGCGGCTCCCCATCCGTAGGTGCAGCCACACCAGCAGATTCACACCAGCAGTTGTTCGCTGGAAATTTCCTAAGTCCAAACCTCTGCTAACCATCCGAAATCAATCCCGAGCCCTCGCGGCCCCAACCAAACATACCAACACACCCCATAGTATCATTCAAACTTAGTAAAGCCCTCGAAACACCAAAAACAACAAAAAACACCAAAATTACATCAAATTCAAACCTATGAACTTTGAAACTTCTAGATTTCGCCAATGATACCGAAACCAACCAAAATACATCTGATTGACCTTAAAATTCTCACACATATCCAAAATGACATTACAGACCTTTTCCAGCTCCCAAAATTCCATTTCGACCTTGATAGCCTATTTTCCACTGCCGACCAGAAATCGCCAAAAACTAACATTCGCCAATTCAAGCCTAATTCTACACCGGACATCAAAAATTCATTTCGAATACACTCCTAAGTCCCAAATCACCTAACGAAACTATCCGAGCTATAAAATCCACATTCCGAGGTTGTTTACCAATAAATCAATTGCGGTTGACATTTTTAACTAGTAAGCTCATTTAAGAGACTAAGTGTCTTCGTTCTCACCACGACCACTCCAACCCAAACCAACCGACCCAACACAACATATACAGGCTAAGAAACATATGATAAAGCAGAAATGGGGGAAACATGGCTAATCTCACGAAACGAATGGCCGGGTCATTACATCCTGTCCGTCTTAAACAAACGTCCGTCTTCGAACGGGTCTAGAAACATACCTGGTGTCACGAATAAGTGAGGATATCTGCTCCGCATCTCCTGCTAGGTCTCCCAGGTGGAATCCTCCACCGCATGTCCTCTCCACTTAACCTTGGCTGAAGTTATATCCTTAGACCTTAACCGTCTGACCTGACGACCCAAAATAGCCACTGGCTCTACCTCATATGACATATCACCCTCGAGCTAAACCTTGCTAAAGTCCAAAATATGAGATGGGTCACCAACATACTTATGGAGCATCGAAACATGAAATACCGAATGAATACTCGATAGGCTGGGAGGCAAGGCAAGTCTATAAGCCATCTCCCCAACACTCTGAAGCGGCTCAAAAGGCCCAATAAACCGGGGACTCAGATTTCCCCTCTTCCCGAACCTCACAAAACCCTTCATGGGCGACACCTTCAGCAGTAACTTCTCGCCCGACTCAAACCAACCAAACACAGATCTGCACCTCCTACCATATAAAGTCTCATACGGAGCCATCTGGATACTCGACTGATAACTATTATTATACGCAAACTCCGCGAGTGGCAGAAACTGGTCACATGAACCCCAAAATCAATGACACAGGCACACAACATATCCTCCAGAATTTGAATAGTACGCTCCGACTGCCCGCAGGTCTGAGGATGAAGCGTTGTGCTCAACTTAACCTGCGTACCCAACTCTCTCTGTACGGCTTTCCAAAACTGAGATGTGAACTGAGTACCTCTGTCAAAAATGATAGAAACTGGAACCCCATGCAATCGGACAATCTCACTGATATAAATATCTTCTAGCCTCTCCGAAGAATAAGTAGCACCAACATGAATGAAGGGCGCGGACTTGGTCAGCTGATCCACAATAACCCATATAGCATCAAACCTCCTCAAAGTCTGTGGGAGTCCAACTACGAAGTCCATGGTGATTCGCTCCAACTTCCACTCCGGAACATCAAATCTCTGATGTAATCCACCTGTTCTCTGGTGCTCATACTTGACCTACTGACAGTTGAGACAACAAACCACAAACTCAACAATATCTCTCTACATCTGCCTCCACAAATAGTGCTGCTAGCTCAAGATCGTGCACTTTATAATTCTTCTCGTGCACCTTCAATTGTCTAGATGCGTAGGCAATCACCCTACCGTTCGGCATCAAAACCGCTCCAAGTCCAACTCTCCAGGCATCACACTAAACTGTATAAGAACCTGAGCCCGTAGGAAAAATCAATATCGGAGCTGTAGTCAAAGCTGACTTGAGCTTCTGAAATCTCTTCTCACACTCCTCAATCCACCTGAATTGAGCACCCTTTTGGGTCAGTCTGGTCATAGGTGCTGCAATAGATGAAAACCCTTCTACGAATCGGCGATAGTACCCTACCAAACCAAGGAAATAACGAATCTCAGTAGCTGAAGACAGTCTAGGCCAACTCTGCACCGCCTCTACCTTTTTCGGATCAACTGAATACCCTCACTGGACACCACGTGCCCCAAGAAAATGTTGATGAAGCAAGCCAGAACTCATGCCCCGAAGATGCACCACTATGGGCTGGGCGGCCTGAGCGAGGAGGTCTGAATGAATGGCCTCTACCATGCTGAAACTGCCCCATGGAAGGAGCACCACTAGAACTACCCGATCCACGAGGCCTCTTGGACTCCCTCTCTACACCCTCCTGGCAGCGAACCGACTCAATATCTTGAGAGATATCAACAACCTGCTCGAGTGTAGCATCTGACACTCTCTCCCGATTCATGAAAAGATGGAGCTCATAAGTAAGTCCATCTACAAAATTCCTAATTCTCTCCCTATCAGTAGGGACCAACTCGGTGGCATTACGAGCCAACTCCAAAAACCGCATCTCATACTGCATCACTAATAGCTCCCCCTGAAGCAGCTGCTCAAAATGCCTGAGTTGCTCATCCTTGTGAGACTGAGGTACATACTTCTCCAAGAAGATAGTGGAGAACTGCTGCCTGGTGAGAGGTGCTGAACCAATAGGCCTACGCCTGTCAAAAGCCTCCCACCAAGTGAAAGCAGCACCAGAAAACTGAAATGTAGCAAATGAGACCCCACTGGTCTCCAAAATCCCAGCAGTATGCAGCATCCTCTAACACTTATCCACAAAACCATGGGCTTCCTCGCCCTCAGCACCACTGAATGTCGGAGACTGTAGTCTACTATATCTCTCCAGTCTACGTTGCTCGTCCTCCAGCATAGCCGGAACCACGAAATCCCGAACTGGAGCAACCGGCTGGGTTGGAACCGCCCCGGTGTCTGCTCGCCCTAAGTACCCTTCTCAGGTGTCTGGGCAACTAGAGTCTGACTGCCTCCCCTGGCCTGAGAAGTAGCGGCAACTGCCTCAGCAAGGATGGTACACACAATCAAGATCTAAGCCAAGGTCTCTTGAAGACCTGGAATAAAAAAGGCACCGTCGGCGCTTGAGCCTGTCCCGCTGGAGCATCTGTGGCGGGAATCTGACCCTGAACACTAGGAGGATCAACTTTAAAAGCCCCCAAGGGGTCTAAACAAGTCGAACGAGGCCCTAAACATGGCTTATAGCCCAAATATAGCAATAGTATTTAGAAAACAATTTAACATATGATTTAGAGTAAAATACGCAACTCAATAGTTGATGAAGAGAGGACCAAGTCCAATACAAAAATCAGTGCGCGCCACATACTCGTCATCCGTCATGTGCGACATTCTAAAAACAGTGAGAAATATGAAGTTCGGGGTTTCATACCCTCAGGACAAGATTTATAAACATTACTTACCCCTACCGGGCCACAATACTAACCCGCGATGCTCTTACCCCTTAAATTGGCTCCCGATTGCTCCGAATATACCAAAACCATATTAACGTCATCAATATACGCTAAAGGAATAAAACCCAATCAAAAACTATCAATTTAGACACAATTCTCGAAATTTGATAAAATTTACATCACTAGAATTCTCATCCTCCCACGATTCTATACATACCAAGAACACTAAAATCGGGCCACAATTGCCCACTCAACTCCTCAAAAGAAAATCCCAATTCCATGCACTTAACTTCCCTTAATTTTGGGTTTAATTTCAACAATTTTGTGGTTTATATTACTTAGGAAACGATATAGAAAAAAGTTATGAAGTTTGAAAACATGCCTCCAAGAGAGCCCCTTTGATTTATTCTTCAAACCCTATCAAATAGCTCTCAACTCGTTTAATAATGGAGGAAAAATGAACAAATCTCGCAAATAAGGCCTTTAAAACATTCTGTCCATCAGTTATAATCCCTTCAGTGCGATCGAGACTCGACCCACGTGATCGCGATGCACGGCTCAGGACACCCTACACGATCGCATACCAACACACGCGATCACATAGAACAAATGTCCATTCCACACACGCGCCTCAGAACCTCTATGTGATCGCACCAAAAACCCATGCGATCGCACTGCTTCACCTGACCAACCTATGCAATCGCAATCCATACCACGTGATCGCGTAGAACAAATTTCATGTCCTAGTCTTTTATTCTACGCGATTGCGGATGAATCCACGCAATCACAGTGAAGAAATCACTGCTGCTAAAACACAAGAAAATATGAGACTTCGTAAGATCAAAATGCGCCCGTTTGAGCATCCGAAATACACCCGAGGCCCCCGGGACATCAACCAATCCTACCAACACACCCCATAACATCATTCAAACTTAGTAGAGCCTTCGAAACACTAAAAACAACACAAAAACACAAAAATTACATCAAATTCAAGCCTATGAACTTTGAAACTTCTAAATTTAGCCAATGATGCCGAAACCAACCAAAACACATTCGATTGACCTGAAAATTTAAACACATATCCAAAATGACATTACGAACCTGTTCCAACTTCAGGAATTCCATTCCGACCCAGATAGCCTATTTTTCACTGCCGACCGGAAATCGCCAAAAACTAACTTTCGCCAATTCAAGCATAATTCTACGCCGGACATCGAAACTTCATTCCGAACACACTTCTATGTCCCAAATCACCTAACGAAACTATATGTGCCGTAAAATCCACATTCCGAGGTCTGGGGGCGGGGTAGCGTTAAAGGGATATGGGGGCTAGGCAGCGTGTTGCTCTACGCGAACGCAATCGCTTGGTCACGATCGCGATGATCAGTGTCCAGTACCCCGCAATCGTAGTCCCTTGTTCGCGATTGCGTAAGTCTAAAACCCAGTACTCTCCGCGATCGCAACTCCCTTTCCGCGATCGCGTAGAGTAATTTTGCCTAGTCATTTTAATGCCTTAAAAACAGAATGCTATTTCGGTATTTCACATATTTCTCAGCCTCTCCTTCTTCTCCATGACCCATAGCCGAGTTCCAAGCTACTCTTCCTCCATAACTTCATAGGTTAGTGTTCTTAAATCCATTTTCTTTCATTTTCATCATCTATTATTAGATTCTAGGCCTAAAATCATGGATTAAAGGTAGAAATTAGGGGATTTGGGTAGAGTTAGGGTTTATGGGATTTTGGGTAATTCAACCTCAATTTGGGGTCGGATTTCAAAACAAATCATATATTTGAACTCGTGGGTGTATGGTTGATAGGGTTTTGGTCCGAGCCTCTTGTTTGGACCAAACGGGCCCGGGGTCGAATTTTTTGTGTTTTTGGAAGAATGCTAGGAATTGTATATTTAGGCTATGGGATTGTATTAAAGAGTCATTATTAAATAAGTTAATTATTTCTAGATATTGTTGTTCCGGAGTTGAATTCAAAAGGAAAGGCGGTGTTGGAGGCTTGATTGCTATTATTGGACCTGAGGTAAGTGTGTTGCCTAACTTTGGTGAGCGAATAGGTATTGTATGCTATGTGTTAAGTGTTTATCATGTTCAATGCATAGGTGAGGTGACGATTACCTATGCATTGTGTGTCAAGCATGCCCATGAGTATATTTTTGATAGAAATCTTATTATTATTTCCATGTTCACTATTATATGAACTTATCTCTACTTGGAAGTTGATTATTGTTGAAAATCCTCGTTGATAAACTTGTGATGTAATGGTCCTATTGAGGACCCAACTGTAAAGGATATACTTGAAAAGGTTGGTTATAGCTGAGACCCTTGTCGGGCAATTTGTTATGATAATGACTGATATTCTCCCCTTGTCGGGGGATTATGATTTGTGATTCCACTGTCTGAATTCCTTGCCATTTTGATAATTGTCATTGCATTGGTGAGGAAGAGTGTAAAGCACGAAGGGTGATGTCGTGCCATGATTTTACATTTCTTGCATTATATTTGTTTCATTAGCATATTTCTGATAAATTGCCTTCTTGTATGTTCCTATGTACTTAATTAACTGCTCTATCACACTTGTTACCCCCCTTTGTCTGCTCCCGTGTCCCCCTACATATCTTTTTATTCTCTTGCTTTGTTTTCCATGATATATGTTGTAGAATAGGACAATTTTGTTGTCAAGTCTAGCCTCATCATACTTCGGCTGATGTTAGGGTCGGCACTTACTCAGTACATGGGGTCGGTTGTACTGATGCTACAATGCACATCTTATGTTTTTGCAGACCCTGCACTCAAACCCAGTGGACAATGTTGAGGGGGTCACCTTCAGTCCAGTCCAGAGGCTTCAAGGTATACCGCTGTCGTTCGTGAGCCTTGGAGTCTCTCCTATCCCTAGTTCCTGTATTTCTTTCTTGTCTTTCCTCTAGTTCTCAGAGACAGTCATGTAATTCCTTTTAGACTTTGTATTTAGCACTCTTATTGACAGTTCGTGAGTTTGTGAATGCAGGTTTTGGGGAATTATTGCGACGTTGTATTATGTTATCTTTATATATTTCCGCTGTTAAGAGTGGTGAACTATTTTTAGCTTATTCTGTTAATTCGGTGTTATTGTGTTAGTTCAACTACACACGTTGGCTTTTCTAGCGGGTTTAACGTTAGACGCCATCACGGCCGAAGGTGGGATTTCGGGCCGTGAATCTTTTTCAACTATTAAGCTAATTTAACAGACTAAGTGATTCAATTCTCACCACGACCACTCTGAACCCGAACCAACTGACCCAACACAACATAAATAGGCTAAGCAACATATGATAAAGCAGAAATAGGGGAAACGAGGCTAATCTCACAGAACGACCGATCGGGTCATTACATTTAGTCTTATGATATTCGTGTGTTACATTTTGAAGTCATGGGATTTGTGGAACAAAAATTGTCAAAGGTCATCACAAGTTACATTCATAATATGCTGAACATTAGGTCAAATAAAGCAGCGATTTTTTCCTAATATATTTGGAATTATAGGATGATCAACATATCAAATTGAGGATCTACAAGCCTAGTTTCTAACACATTAAAGTATTCGTCGATACGACAGCGGACTAGAGAGATATTTGCAGTTTTGCAAGACGGCGCAGGCTGCATATATGACAAATAGGTGTGTCACTAAAGCTTTTTGAGCAATATTTCGTGTGTTGTATGAGGTATTTTTGGGACCATGGTGCTTAACATGACAAATAGGTTATGTTATGAGTTATTTTACTGTTATGATAGTCGTGTGTTACATTTTGAAGTCAAGTGAGTTGTGGAACCAAAGTTGTCAAAGGTCATCGCAAGTTACATTCATAATATGCTGAATATTAGGTCAAATAAGGCATGGATTTTCTCCTAATATACTTAGAATTACAGGATTATCCACATATCAGATTGATGATCTACAAGTCGAGTTTCTAATGCATTAAACTATTAGTCGATACGACATCATAGTACAGAGATATTTGCAGTTTTGCAAGACTGCGCATACTGCATAGATGACAAATAAATGTCACTAAAGCTTTTTGAGCAATATATTTTGTGTGTTATATAAGGTATATTTGGGACATATTATATAACATTTATAAGGTCATGGAATGTAGTTTCCAATTCACTTAACCATTCATTCATACGATATTCGGATAAAATGATATAAGCATAGGAAGAAGGGACAATGTTATGGTGCCAAACTAGCACGCCTTTGACTTTTCAAAAGTTGATATATATAGGTTTTAAATAGTCTTTCTCTTAATTTTTCTTCGAAAACGACTAGAGACCCCCATAAACATACTATCAAGCTCTCTACAAGGGTTTCAAAGAAGATTAACATTGCGAAAGCAATAAGCGATAACATTAGAATGATCCATACGACGTAAGTATCACTGCACTACCTCTCTTTTCCTTTGTAGTTTGCGGTTTGGAAGGTACTTTATAGTTTACAAAATGCCTAATTTATATTTTTATGCTTTTAAATATCAACGAAGGTTGACAAATTCGTTTCTTAATAGTTAGAACTCACGGGACTAAGATAGGAAGCCATGAGTTCGATTTATTTCACTTTTTGTAGATTGTTTTGCAGTCCACTCGTTTTGGGATATTGTGTCGCTAATTTCTGGAGTTTGGAAGGATAAAGTCCATGGTGAAATGCCACATCTGGTAGAGTACTGGGCTGGTCACTCGTCGTTGTAATTTCAGGGTAATTGGTAACTTGTTGATTGGGTGTGTTATGGTATATTTTTGGATTTTGTTATATTAAAGATCCCAAATTGTAGTTAGGTTGTTTTTAAATTTCTAATTATATTGCTCTAGTTGTTGCTGTTGGTATATGGTATTGGTGGAGGCCCTTTTTACGGGGAGATGCTGCCCAAATTTACTTAAACGATCTACTAGTTTAAGTTGCGAACTTAGCCTTTACTCACCACCGATTTTGAATCTCCTTATGCTATTGTAGATTTAATTGAGTTGCTTGAAGAATTAGTTGGAAGGTATTACAGACTCAACAAAGTTAAGGTATGTTAAGGTTATCCCTTCTTTCCTTTTGGCATGATCCATGTGATACAAACAAAATGAGCAAATACAAAAATTCCACAAATGACTCTACTCTTAGAAGTACTAGGGGTGCTATGTTCTTGATCCCCCATGTGTCCTATTATTGTATCGTCTCTTCATGGGTCTTAGAAAATACGTAAGTTGATAAAGATTATTTCTTGATATTAGCCGAAGGTATATTAATCTTATGACATCTCGAGGCATCTTATTGACTTAATTCTTATTTATTGCATTCATGTGTACATTGACCCATCACCAGGTGGCATTATATATGTGTATATTATATTTATATGGGGTATGAGGAAAGTTTATGTCATTATTTTTGCACCACCATGTGATCAGCTGGTATCGTTGATGATTTTTCCCACAGAGGTTGAGATGTTATGATGGGATGCCCTCTGAGGCTTGATAATGTTATATACGCACAAGCTTATGCAAGATATGACATATATACACATATGCATGACATTATAAATTTTCCATGATCCACAGAGCTATTTAGACTTACAAGTTGAGTTCCTTAATCCGTGTTTCTTTAATGTCTTATATATACTGCTTTCATGCCTTACATACTCGGTACTTCATTTGTAATGTCATCCCTTTTGCATGGGGACGCCGTGTTTCATGCCCGTAGGTTTGGTAGACAGGTTGACAATCCTCCTAGTACGCTATCAGTTCACTGAAAGGTGTTGGTACACTGCATTTGCTCTGGAGTTTCCTATTTGGTCAGTATGGTATGGCAGGGCCCTATCCTGACCTTTATGATGTTTATGTACTCTTAGATTCTTGTAGACAGATGTCAGTTATATGGATACGCGTATGGATTTGTCGGCCTATGTTTGAATTTACAAATAATCGTGTTAGCCTTATAGACCCGTATGTGAGTTATATATGCTTCTACATCATGTTTGTTCGTCCTATGTATAGTATTCCCTTGTGTTTATTATGGTTATCTCATGACGGCCCTTTTGGCCCATTTACCCATGATAGTATGATAAGAAAGATATGTTACGTAGGTATTCGGTCGAGTAAGGTACCGGGTGCTCGTCGTGGCCGTTTAGTTTTGTCGTGACAATGCTTGATTTACTCAAAAAAATTTGTTAGTGAATATTATATGACCTAAACCTCGGCACTACTTCATCAAGGTTAGTCTTGAAACTTACTAAGTACATGTTGACCTTATACTATACTTTTGTATTTTTTTGTGCAGATTTTGGCATTGGTACTGGTGGATATTAGGAGGTATCCAGTAGCTAACTTAGGAGACTCAAGATAATGCTTCCTGATATAGTGTATACCCTTCAATTCATATTCTTCTTATGATATATTGTTTATCATATTCAGACAATACTCTTGTATTTATGAATCTCAATTGTATTTCCTCTTAGTAGATGACTTCGAGTTACTGGGTTTTGGGAGCTATTATTGGGTCTTGCGCTTGTGGTAATGTTGAGTTGAGCCGTAATTATATTTTATTTATTTCATTATTGTTTATAGTATCTTGTTATGTTCAATTTTAATTGATTAGGAATGTTTGCTTACCTAGTAGGTTGGGTTAGGTATCATCACGACCATGGTGGGATTTTCGGTCGTAACAAAGTTGGTATCCAAGCTATAGGTTTATGGGTTCTACGAGTATGAACATGTATAGTAGAGTTATGCGAATTGGTATATAGATGTCTACACTTATTTTCAAGGCTATATGACCTTTATGAAACTTCACTTTCTTTGTTTTTCTATCATATAACTTTGTTTCATCCTGATGTTAGAAAATTATTTTTTGTATTCTCTCATAGATGGTGCGGACATGTTCATTCACATATGGTGAGCAGGATCTAGTGCCCCAGGTTGCAGCCATTACTAGATGTAAATGTTGGGGTAATGGTAGTGCTGGAGTTAAGACTAGGGCACGTGCAACAACACCTAGATGTGTAGCATTTGCAACCACTCATGCTCAAGCTAGCGTTGCTTCTGAGGAGCCACCTATAGTTCTAGAGGAGGACCAGGTTCCATATTAGGTTGTTCCACCGAAACTAAATCGGGTACTGGCGTGTTTCGTTGCTACTCCTATGCTTCAGGACACTATAATCTGGTTCCCGGGTTACTTCAGTTGTTTGTCCTAGGCTAGGATTATTCTTATGGTCTCAACTACTTCTCAGGCTGAGCACAGACACAAGCTACTCACACTACGAAGCACGCTACAATGAAACAAGATATATCAATAGTCGTAAGTACGACCAAAAATCAAGCGAAGAACTTTAGTACACTTATAGATGCCCAGAGGGACAACTTGTCATAGTACTGTATATGTTCACAAAGTGAAGCCTAGAGATTGGCTAAAAGCTGGAGGAAAAAGAATAGAAGAGTCACATAGTCATATATACAACAACAATGTCGTACAAACTGCATGGAAGAAGGTAGCAACGATTACGAGATTGGAAGGATTCCGACCACAAGCCGTGGTGTGAGAAAGGGGCCTAAAGGGGTAATGCCCTGGCCTTTGAATTTATTCACTGAACTATTGCCTATATGGAAAGGAAACTATTATAATGTTCATAAAAGTTATAGGTTATGAAACTGATAGGTGCATCAATCAACATTCGAGGACGAATGTTCCAAAGGGGGAATGACGTTACACCCCGTATTTTCGTACATGAAAGTACATCATAAGTCAATTGATGTAAGCTAATAAATGAAATTGAATTTGAGAGTACATAAAGTAAGTTAATCATTTTAACTTGGGGGTTACAAATCTTTAAGATCATGGATAACAAGTACCAAGAGTGTTGAAAGGCTTTGAAGCTAAACAAATTGATGAGAATAATTTTCGTCGAATGTCGACAAGTTGGGAATGTTATAATCTGTATATTTGGGTTGAGACTGTGGTGCTTAACATGATAAATAGGTTATCATATGAGTTATTTTAGTCTTATTATAGCTGTGTGTTACATTTTGAAGTCAAGCGATTTGTGGAACCAAAGTTGTCAAAGGTCATCACAAGTTACATTCATAATATGCTGAATATTAGGTCAAATAAAGCAGGGATTTTTTCCTGATATACTTGGAATTACAGGATGATCCATATATCAAATTGATGATCTGCAAGCCTAGTTTCTAACGCATTAAAATTTTTGTCGATACAACAGTTGAGTAGAGAGATATTTGCAATTTTGTGAGACTGCATAGATGACAAATAGGTGTGTCACTAAAGCTTTTTGAGCAATATATTGCGTGTGTTATATGAGGTTATTTTGGGACTATGGTTATTAACATGACTAATAGGTTATGTTATGAGTTATTTTAGTCTTATGATAGTCGTGTGTTATATTTTGAAGTCAAGTGAGTTGTGGAACCAAAGTTGTCAAAGGTCATCACAAGTTACATTCATAATATCTTGAATACTAGGTCAAATAAAACATGGATTTTATCCTAATATACTTGGAATTATAGGATGTTCCACATATCAAATTGATTATCTACAATACTAGTTTCTAACACAATAAACTGTTCATCGATACGATAGCGGAGTAGAGAGATATTTACAGTTTTGCAAAGCTACGCATACTGCATAGATGACAAATAGGTGTGTCACTAAATCTTTTTGAGAAATATATTTCGTGTGTTATATGAAGTATTTTTGGGACATACTATATAACAATTAGAAGCTCATGGAATTTAGTTTCCAATGCTCTTAACCATTCATTCATACGATATTTGGATAAAAAGATATAAGAATAGGAAGAAGTGTCAATGCTATGGTGCCAAGCTAGCACCTCTTTTACTTTTTAATAGTTGATATATAGGTTTTAAATAGTATTTCTCTTAATTTTTCTTAGTAAATGAAAAGAGACCCCTATAAACTTACCGTCAAGCTCTCTACAAGGGTTTCAAAGAAGATTAACATTACGAAAGCAATAAGCGATAACATTAGAACGATCCATACGATGTAAGTATCACTACACCACCTCTTTTTTCCTTTGTAGTTTGAGGTTTGGAAGGTACTTCATAGTTTACAAAACTCCTAATTTCTATAATAAAGCTTTTAAATATCAACGAAGGTTGATAAATTCATTTCCTAAAAGATAGAACTCACGGGACTGTGGCAGGAAGCCATGAGTTCGATTTATTTCACTTTTAGTAGATTGTTTTGCAGTCCATTCGTGTTGGCCTATTGTACCACTGATTTATGGTGTTTGGAAGGATAAATTCCGTGGAGAAACGCCACATGTGGTAGGGTAGTGGGTTGGTCGCTCGTCGTTGTAATTTCAGGCTAATTGGTAACTTCTTGAATGGGTGTGTTGTGGTATATTTGGGGTTTTTGTTGTATTAAAGGTCCCAAATTGTAGTTAGACTGTTCTTCAATTTCTAATTATATTGTTCTGATTGTTTTTGTTGGTATATGTTATTAGAGGAGGCCCTTGTTACTGGGGAGATGCTGCCCAAATTTACATAAACGAGCTACTAGTTTAAGTTGCGAACATAGCCTTTACTTACCACTTATTTTGAATCTCCTTATGCTATGGTAGATTTAGTTGAGTTTCTTGAAGAATTTCTTGGAAGGTATTATATACTTAACGGAGTTAATGTATGTTAAGGCTATCCCTTCTTTCTTTTTGGCATAATCCATGAGATAGAAACGAAACGAGCAAACATGGAACTTTCACAAATGACTCTAGTCTTAGAAGTACTAGGGGTACTATGTTATTGATCCCCATGTGTCCTATTATTATATCGTCTATTCATGGGTCTCAGAAAATACGTAAGTTGATAAAGTTTATTTCATGATATTAACCGAAGGTATATTAATCTTATGACATCTCGAGGGATCTTATTGACTTAATTCTTATGTATTGCATTTATGTGTACATTTTCTCATGGTCATATGGAATTATATCCATGTATATTATATGTATATGGGGTATGAGGAAAGGCTATGTCGTTATTTACGCACCACCACCTGATCAGCTGGTATCGTTGATGATTTTTCCTACAGAGGTCGAGATTTTATGATGGGATGCCCTCAAAGACTTGATAATGTTATGTACACACATATATTTGCAAGATATGACATTTATACGCATATGCATGACATTATAAATTTTCCATGATTCACAAAGCTATTCAGACTTACAAGTTAAGTTCCTTACTCCATGTTTCTTTTATGTCTTTTATATACTACTTTCATGCCTTACATACTCGGTACTTTATTTTAAATGTCGTCCCTTTTGCCTGGGGATGTTGCATTTCATGCCCATAAGTTTGATAGACAGGTTGAGAATCCTCATAGTAGGTTATCAGTTCATTGGAAGGTGTTGGTGCACTATACTTGCTCCGGAGTTGCCTATTTGGTTAGTATGGTATTGAGGGGGCCTATCGTGACCTTTATGACGTTTATGTACTCTTAGAGTCTTGTAGGCAGATGTCAGGTATATGGATACTGGTACGGCCTTGTCGGCCTATGTTTTGATTTTACAACGAATCGTGTTAGTCTTACAGGCCTGTATGTCACTTATATATGCTTCTACATCATGTTTGGTCGTCCTATGTATAGTATGCCCTTCTGTTTATTCTTGTTATCTCATGACGACCCTTTTGGCCCATTTACCCATTATAGTAAGATAAGAAAGATATGTTATGTTGGTATTCGGTTGAGTAAGGTACCGAGTTCTCATCATAGCCCTTCAACTGGATCGTGACAATGCTTGATTTCCTCAGAAATTTTTGTTACTAAGTATTACATGACTTAATCCTCGACACTACTTCATCAAGGTTAGTCTTGAAACTTACTAAGTACATATTGACCTCATACTATACTTTTGTATATTTTTGTGCAGATTTTGGCATTGGCACTTGTGGATCTTAAGAGGTATCTAGTAGTTGATTTAGGAGACTCGAGATAATGCTTCCTGATCTAGTGTAGACCCTTCAATTCATATTCTTCTTATGATATATTGTTTATCATATTCGTACAATACTCTTGTATTTATGAATCTCAATTGTATTTCCTCTTAGTAGATGACTTCAAGTTACCGAGTTTTGGGAGCTATTATTGGATTTTGCGCTTGTGGTATTGTTGAGTTGAGATGTATTTATATTTTATTTATTTTGACGATTGTTTATAATATCTTGTTATGTTCAGTTTTAATTGATTATGACTGTTGGCTTACCTAGTAGGTTGGGTTAGGTATCATCACGATCATGGTGGGATTTTTGGTCGTAACAAAGTTGGTATCCATGCTATAGGTTTATTGGTTCTACGAGTATGAAAATGTCTAGTAGAGTCATGTGGAATCGGTATAGAGATGTCTATACTTATTTTCAAGGCTATAGGACCTTTCTGAAACTTCACTTTCTTTCTTTTTCTATCATGCAACTTTGTTTTATCCTGATATTTGAATCAATCAGATGGTACAAACATTTTCATTCACATATGGTGAGCAGGACCTAGCGCCCCAGATTGCAGCCATTACTATGAGTAATTGTTGGGGTAGTGGTAGTGTTGGAGTTAAGACTAGGGCACGTGAAACAACACCTAGATGTGGAGCATTTGCAACTACTCACGCTCATGCTAGAGTTGGTTCTGAGGAGCTACCTATATTTCTAGAGCAGGACCAGGTTCATTATTAGGTTGTTCCACCGAGACTAAATCAGGTACTGGGGTGTTTCGTTGCTACTCATATGTTTCAAGACACTATGATTTGGATCCTGGGTTACTTCACCAGCTTGGCTTAGGCTAGCATTATTCCTATGGTTTGAGCTACTTCTCAAGTGGAGCACAGACCCCAGCTACTCACACTACGGAGCAAACTACTATTATGTTTCAGATTCTAGGAGTTTCGGTTTTTTAACTTGTTAGGCTAGCTCAAACTATTTCTACATTCAGGCTGGAGGTTAGGACTGCTATGTTTGTTGGTATGTAAAAGATGATGGATCAGTTCTAGAAGTCAGATCCTGCACAGTTTGATGATTATCTCGTACCTGATTCTCGGGATTTCTTGGATTGGTGTCATGAGATTTTGTGAAATTTGGGCCTTGTGGAGTCCAATTGAGATTATTTCACTACTCTTTAGTTAAAAGGGCTAGCCAGAAGGTGGTGTTAGACATATGAAACAGGCAGACCAACAGAGTCACTTCCTCTTACTTAGACTTAATTTTCAACTCTCACCCTGGAGATGTTTATTCCACTCACAAGGAGAGATGTGTTGTGTAGCATGTCTGAGCATTTATAGCAAGATAGCATGACCATTACTTAGTCTGAGATTAACTTTATAGTGTTTTTGCGCTATGCATCTTCTCTGATCCCCTCCGAGAAAGATATCATATGGAGGTTTGTGTAAGGTCTCAGCTATGGTATCAGGTACGGGATAGAACACGCGGTTAATACTAAGACCACTTTCCACCAGGCTGTGGAGATATCTAGGATGTTGGAGTATATCTCCAGGCAAGAGAGGGACAAAAGATAGGACAAGCAACCTCGTGGTACTAGAGGATTAAAAGGTTCCTAGTTTCGTTCAAAGGTCATTATGGTTGAGGCCATCCTAGCAGGCCATTTCTATTTCCAATGTATACTTCTCGCGACACTCTATTTAGCCATGGGTTCCATAGTGCTTGTTTTGGACAGCCGTCATAGGGAACACCTTCCGCACGTGGTTCTTATAGTGCATATCTAGGGCATGATTCGTTCAGTGGTTATTCTAATCCTCAAGTGCAGACTCAGTCTAAGCAGCCATGCTACTAGTGTAGTTACTTTGAGTGTAGTGTCACACCTCCTTTTTCAATTGAGGGGATAGGCAGTTTTTCCAATTAAAGTAACATTAATCGAAATGAAATTATTTTATTCAATTTCAAAGTCGCCACTTGGAATAATTTATGGTGTCCCAAGTCATTGATTTATTTAAAATCCCAAATCGAGTAAAATTACTCTATTTAAAAGTTCGCAAAACTAGAAGACCGGGTAAGGAAGCATGTTCACCCGGGAGAAGGTGTTAGGCATTCCGGGGTTTCGTGGTTTTAGAACGGTCGCTTTTAATCATACCTGGCTTATCTAATTGATTATTATGTGTTTAAGGACCTATGTATGTTTACCTTTTACCGCTTTTAGTTTCTTGATTATGGAATTATCTTGAAGTGAGTCACACGTTCGTGTACTCTTTTAGTATGGTGTGTCCAGAATCATATCACGCGTATCTATACACAATTAATATCACTTTATTATTATTAAGATTTTTTGGTCAAAGTTGCGCGAATGTGTACTTTTATTTATTTGAAAAATTACAATTATGTTATATGAACGTATACATAATCACGATAATCGATTAGCGCGCCTAAAAGCATTTCTACGAATATTCATTATTCTTGCTAAACTTTGAGATTATTGTAAGAAATGAATTAGGGAAATTAGGAAATAAATGTAATGAATTAGCTATGGAAAAGTGAGGTAGCCTAAGAATATTTAACAATTGAGCCAGCTTTAACTCATTATTTTATGAAAATTAATGAAAAACAACAATCAAGGGACATTCATTCATGAGAATTAATAGTTTCATAATTCATTCACAACTTAAATTCTTGTTTTATGATTCAACCATAAATCCTAATTTTAGGAAAGATTATTTGAACAATCTAAAAAAATGGTGTATTACATGAAGATGTACTGATAAAAAGTGTACTACAGAAAGATGTGCAATGAAATTAACTCTAATTTGAAAATTTTCTAACATCACAATAAATAATGCATAAGCATTTAATTTGTGCTCGCATAGGTTTTGTGCTTTACTTGCTAAGGAAATTTTAAAGCTAAATAAAATATAATATATTTATTCAAAATTCAAGTATCATTACAACCAAAATATACTTTAGCAAGAAAGAACAAAGAGAGAATAGAAACTATACCTCAAAAGGAGCTTTCCCAAAAATGAAACGAGCTACTATAAATCGAACCTACGAGTGGATTTCTCGAGCAGAACCTCGAATTCGAACTATCACTCAAATCTGAGCATCATAAACAAATAAAGGTTGTTGGTGTCTTCTCGCCGGATTTCAACAGTTAGGAGATGAAAGTGACGATGGAGATTTGTTATTTTGAGGAGGTGCGATAGGAGTCAATCTTAGGTCTAGGGTTAGGGGACTTGATTTTTGGTTGATTTTTATGTTAAAGTGGAGTGGGGGTGAGACCGACGGTGATGGGAGATGGCTGATTTTTGTTAGATGGGGTGAGGGAGATGATAAAGGCGGCCGAATTTTGTGGGTGCTGGGCCGCCGCCTTCTTTGTTCATTCCATTGAGGCTGTCATTTTTTGTCTTCTTCCCTTTTCAATGTGAAAGAGATGGGCGAATTCTGGAGATTTTATGATGGAGAATTTTTTCTTGTTTTTATTCTGGGAGGTGCCGATGTATATCTATGGTAGTCCGATCTTTTTTCCTCTTCGTTGTGTGTTGTGCTAGTCCTTTTCTGAAGTGGGGAAATTTAAAAATATATATATGTGTGTGTTGTATAACTAATGTGAGTAAGTGGTGAGAAAAGTGGGAGAAGTGAGAAGTCAGGGGTAGATACGCGAGGGATATGGGGATAGTGGAAGTGAGTGATGTGAATGGTGGGGAGTTAGGCTAGAACAATGTGGATTATGGGATTAGCAAAGTAAAACAAAAAGATTTAAAAAATCAGATTTTAAAACAAAAATAAACATTATCTCTTTGACATTAAAGTTCATTTTTTTATTTTTTGGTTTTTTTAAAGATAAATTAAATTTTAAAGATAAGAAGATTAACCAAAATTTCTTATATTACAGGAAACTTAAATATTTACATGTACTTCTAATTATATATATATATATATATACACACACATATATATTTGTGATTTTTTTTTGTATAAATAGAAATAAAATTTGTACTCTTAGAATGAGTATTTTTTTTAATCAAATAAAATCTACTAAGAGTAAGATAAAAGTTTGAAACATCAACATAAAACCTAAAATAAATATTTAATAGTATAAAATTTTAGTGTGGTCAAATATTAGTTGTTCACAGCATGCCCCTTTTTGCTTGGAAACATGAAGATTCGTCGAGGTTCTGATCCGTGGTTCCTACTATTACATAAAAAACAAATAGAAATTACATACTCTTGAAATCTAAGAGTTACAAAATTTCGATCTAAATGCCATGTGGGATCTTGTCTTAATTCTTGACTTGCTTCCACCATTGACTTTAGACCGACACTTAATGCGCTCGATGTCACAGTCTATGAAATATTCTCACGGGCTTGTTTCTTGATCATATGATGAGAAGATGGATCTTGAGACCCTATGTGTCCTCGTGCATTACGTCAAAGCTGGTTGTGGCTGGTATTGAGATCAAACATTCCACTTTCTCTAGAAAGAGACGGAATCTTATTTTTGCACATCCAATCCGTGTTTTGCAGAAAAGCCTACAAATCATCACTAACAACAAAACGAACAAAAACTTTCTGCCACAGTTTATACTATGAAATTTTTGTGAGTTATTAAAAATACAATAAACTATCTTTGCTATTGCAAAAATGAAGATTTGAAAGAGAAATAGGTTCTTTTTTTTATAATAGGGGATGTCGTACCCTATGTTAACAAGATGGAAGGCAACTAGGGGATGTAGTACCCTTTGTTGGCAAAAAGATGAGGCTCCTGGCGCTCTAAGATGCTACTAGGAAATGTCGTACCCTATGTTGGCATTAATATGAAGCTCGTGGCACTCTGAGATGCTACTAGGGAATGTCGTACACTATGTTAGGAATGAGAAATACAACCTGGAGATGCAGTACCCAGTGTTGGCAATAAGGTGAGGCTCATGACTCATTAACATTCTACTAGGGAATGTCGTACCCTATGTTGGAAAAAAGTAATGCAGCCAGGGGATGTTGTACCATGTGTTGGCAATAAGATGAGACTCGTGGCTCACTAAGATTCTACTAGGGAATGTTGTACCCTATGTTGGAAAAAAGTAATGCAGCCAGGGGATGTAGTACCCTGTGTTGGTAATTAGGAGAGGCTCATGGGTCACTAAGATTCTACTAGGGAATGTGGACCCTATGTTGGAAAAAAGTAATGCAGCCAAGGGATGTAGTACCCTGTGTTGGCAATAAGATGAGGCTCGTGGAACTCTTAGATGCTACTAGGGAATGTCGTACCCTATGATAGCAATGAGAAATGCAACCAGGGGATGTAGTACCATGTATTGAAGATAGGGTATTGATTCTCTATAATGAAACCAAAAATAACACGATTGCATGTATATTGGAAGGAAATCAAAGATTTGAGAACTTCACTTGGTGGTGCTCTTCTTTCCACAAACTATTTCCTAAATTTTTTCTGTTCCTGTTCTGAACAAAGAATGATTCGTTAGTTTTAAAATGGTCGTCAGTTTGTGGCCTTGATTTCTTGTGCGACTTGACCTTGTATCCATTACACTTGTTAGAAAAATCTGACTCCATCGATAGTCGTACAAATTGCCGGGAGATTTTGTCTTTACTTTCTGGAGATCTTATTTCTCAATATAAAAACCTGACTATTTTGCGCCTATCACCATTTGTGTTTATGATGCAAAAAAACTTGCTCCAAAAAAAACTTTTAACTAAGTAACTCTTGTCGAACCTTGAATCATTGTTCATTTCTACAAGCCTTTTGCTCGCCAGGAAAAATCACAAATGGCTTTATGCCTTTGCCTATGCGGTTTATGCCTAGCAATCTTAGCTTTATATAACAGGAAACTGTAACCAATTTTGTGGCCTATTTTTTGCTTTGCTTTGAAAAAATTAGACTGAAAGGGACTAAAAAAAGTAATGCAAAAGAAACCAAGAAGGTGAACTAATAGGTATTACAACTTAATGAGGAAGTGTCCCTATATGGGGAAAAAAAAAGAAGAAAGGACTTATATGGAGGAATATGCGGACTTTAATGAACATGACATGCACTTTGGACTGAATGCCCTATCCGTCTGAACAGTCTAATTCTCAATATATGTTGTAAAATTCACTTTGAAACTGAGTTCTTTGTCTTAACCATGCTTTTGCTAGGATATATGAAGACCTAAATCGATCAATGATGCCCGTTGTGGGTTTTCACCAACTGACCTCTCTCATTCGCCTTTCTCTGAACTCAGGGTTTTCACCAATAAGACTCTCATTTACTTTTCTCTCTTTACAATGGCTGAGGCATCACACTTAGTATACTGACTTAGAATTCTCAAAAGTTAATCAGAAGGTCTTATATGGGAAAGGTAAAAAGAACTATTCAACTGAATTATAACTTTTGGAACCATTTTTATGGGCCAACAATCGACAATAAAATAAAATCATGCCCCAGTTTCTTTGAATACTGGGGAAATGTATATTTTTGTTCTGGTGTAACCGAACCTAGAGTGAGGCTGCCTATATATCCTTTCGGAGTCAAGTCGGACGTAGTTCAATTAACATGAACTTGTTATGATTATTTTTTTAATTTTTTGTTTTATTTGATTTAACTTTTTATTTTTTAATTTCTTCTTTTTTGAATTTTTTTTTTCGATTCAGTACATTAGTTCCAAAAGAGAGGAAAACAAAGAAATATAAACAAGGCTTCAAAGGGCTAACTAGGGTTGACTACTATCTGGGTAGCGAGAATGATAGTCTTTCGTCATCCCAACCTGAGAATGCTAAGTAAAAAATGCCCCAACAGAGGCATGTTAGACATAGTATCTCTTGACCGCATCCGCATTGATGGATCTACCAGTCACCGTTCCTTCTATATTTGCAAAGTGTATAGCTCCTTTTGACAATACTTTCTTAATGAGGTAAGGTCCTTGCTAATTCGGGGCAAACATTCCTTTTGCTTCTTCCTAGTGCGGAAAGATACGTTTCAGAAAAGGTTTTCCTACCTCGAATTGTAGTGGGCGCACTTTCTTATCGTAAGCGCGTGCCATTTTTTGTTGGTATAACTTACCAAAATAAACTGCCGCCAAATGATTTTCATCAATCAAACTCAACTATTCCAATGGGGACTTGACCCAGTCAGTGTCCTCGATCATTGCTTCAACAATGATTCGGAGAGAAGGAACCTAAACTTCATCAGGTATGACCGCTTCAATGCCATAAACGAATAAGTAGGGCGTTGCGCCAACTGATGTAGACATAGTTGTCTGGTATCCCAAAATATCAAAAGTCAGTTTCTCGTACCATTGTATAGACCCTTGGACCATCTTCCTAAGAATCTTCTTGAAGTTCTTATTTGCAGCTTCAACAACTCCATTAGCTTTGGGCCAGTAAGGATTAGAATTGCGATGCTCAATTTTGTTCGCATACCTCCTTCATCATATGACTATTCAAATTCGAAGAATTGTCTTTGATAATGATTTTTGGTATACCGAAACGAGAGATGATGTTGTAGCGAACAAAGTCTACTACTTCTTTCATGGTAACTGCATTCAATGTAATAACTTCCACCCATCTGGTGAAGTAATCAATTGCAACCAAGATGAATATGTGCCCATTTGAAGCTTTTGGCTCTATTGGGATAATGTCGTTCATTCCCCAAGCAATAAAAGACCAAGTAGCTGACATTGGATAAAACTCTGTTGGAGGCGAGTGAATCAGATCACTGTGAATCTGACACTGGTGGCGCTTGCGAACAAAACGAAAGCAATCTCGTTCCATAGCTAGAAAATAATATCCTACTTGAAGGATTTTCTTTGCTTGAAATCCATTCATATGCGGACCACAAACTCTCGAATGCACCTCATTCATAATCATTTCATCTTCTTTATCCACATATCTCAACGAATTCAAATCCATAGTTCTTTTATATAGGATTTCCCCACTCATAAAGAAACCATTAGAGAGTCTCCTGATAGTTCTTTTTTGATCCGTTAGCTTGTTCCGTATATTCTCTTATTTTCATAAACTGTTTAATATCACAGTACCATGGTTCACTATCTGGTTCTGCTTCAATTGTATTGCAATAACCTTGTTGATCCCGAAGTTGAATTTCTAATTGGTCAATGCGAGTATTACCCGGATATGGAAGCATTGAGGCTAGGGTGGCCAAGGCATCAACTACTTTTTTATGAAACCTAGGGATGTACCTGAACTCGATGGACTTGAACCTTTTTCTATGATCCTCCACACATTTTCTATATGGAATGAGCTTGACGTCTCGAGTCTCCCAATCACCATGATCTTGCCGAATAAGCAAATCTGAATCTCCCATCACCAATAGTTCATGCAGATTCAGGTTTATTCCCATGTTCAGACGCATGATGCAAGCTTCATATTTTGATGTATTGTTTGTACAGAAAGAAAAGAAGTCGCGTCGTGGCAGGGTAATGCTGCCCTGTATGTGATACAAGAATTTCCCCAATCCCTGCGCCTTTGATGTTTAGGCCCATCAAAGTATAGTTTCCAAATTTGATTGTCATCATGGACTACTTCTTCAACTAAATTAACGTCTTTATCTAGGAAATATGTGTTAAAAGATTCATACTCATCATCAAGCGGGTTTTTTTCCAAATGATCAGCCAAAGCTTGTGCCTTCATGGTAGTGCGAGTGACATAAACAATATCAAACTCTGTAAGCAAGATTTTCCACTTTGCCAATCTGTCAATTGGCATCGGCTTCTGAAATGTACTTCAAGGGATCCATTCGGGATATGAGGTAAGTTGTATAGGCCAAAAGATAATTCATAAGCTTCTGGGCGACCCAGGTTAAAGCGAAACATGTCATTTCCAAAAGAGTGTATTTTGCCTCATAAGCAGTGAACTTTTTTCTCAAATAATAGATTGCTTGTTTCCTTTTTCCTGTGGCATCATGTTGACCCAGAACACAACCAAAGGAACTATCCATTGTTGAAAGATATAAAAATAAAGACCTACCAAGTTCCTGCGAGACCAAAACAGGGGGATTTGACAAATATTCCTTGATCTTATCAAAAGCTTCTTGGCACTCATTTGTCCACTTGGTAGCAGTGTTTGTATACGGCTAAAATTTGAGAGCCCGATTTTGTGATCATCTCGACGCTTAGAAGACTTGAAATTTCGGGCTTTCATATCGATTCACGTCGAAGGTACTCAACCTCGACGCAGTATGTATTACAGGTCCTCGATCCTGAGGTCGTGCAAATCGAAGGTCCCCAGCCTCGAGGAACGGCACATCAAGGGACCTCGACCTCCAGGTAGTACAAACCATGGTTCGACATAGGGAGGCAGGAAATCCGCTAAAGGCACGTGGTTAAAGCTGACAATATACACATGATAGCACACGCCCGTATCGTGAAATTAAATGGTTGCACCAACCATTTCTCTTTAAATTAAATTGATTTACCAGCTATATTTTTTAAAAATGATGACCCATGTACTACGTTGGGATACCCCTTCTTATATAAAAGGGGAGCCTTGTCACTTTGTAACATATATGATGTTCATACAAGAATAAGAACATCCTCTTCTCTCTAACAAAAAACATTCTCTAATTGTCGCAACCACATAGCGATGTGTTGGTAATTTATTTCCACTTGAATAGCGTTAAAATTAAGCATGTGCTCATCTAGGTAGCTTAGCCAATATAAGTAGATTTGGGTTAGTGAAGTAGCTCAAGCTGCTTGACCAAACCGTAACTTATTCTAATGTCCTCATACGATTTAACATGGACAGCGAAACGACGAAGGGGGAACTCGTCCTCCCAGTCGATGTGTCCGGTATAGTTCGAAGTACTAGGTTTCATGTCATCGAAGGGGACACGAGATACAATGCCCTGTTGAGAAGGCCATAGATACATAGCATCAGGGAAATACCTTCGACTCTGCACAAGATGTTGAAATTCCCAACCGCAGATGGCATAAAAAAAGTGTACGGGGAGCAGCACGCGGAAAAAGAAATGTTCCCAATACACGACATAGCGCCAGAGCCCATATGTTCCTCCTCCGAGGGGTCGGAATATAAACTGGTCCCTGAGAATGACGAGGAATACTTCCTCACCCCTCGAAACCTTTGTTTCCCCCAAAGAATCGGACGCAACAATATCTACTAGATCGAAAGGTATACCTGGGAACCGGACTATCCCCCAAACTCAGGAAAGAAATCATTCACTTTCTTATTGGAAACATTAATTTCTTTGCTTGGTCCCACTTGGATATAACAGGGATCTCCCAGGAAGTAACCACCGATCGACTGAGTGTCGACCCCAGTTTCAAACTGGTGAAGCAAAAAAATAGGACTCAGTCAGAGGTAAAGCATGCGTTTGTCAAAGACGAGGTAACAAAACTTCTCAAAATAGGGTCCATCAGGGAATTAAAGTATCCCGAGTGGTTGGCCAATATAGTTGTGGTCCCGAAAAAAGGGGACAATTTAAGAATGTGCGTTGATTATAGGGATTTAAATAAAGCGTGCCCTAAAGATTCATTCCCACTGCCCAACATTGATCGATTGATTGGTGCCACGTCTGACCACGAGACTCTCACCTTTCTCGATGCCTACTCTGGGTATAATCAGATTCAAATGAACCCTGAGGATACGGAAAAGACTTTGTTCATCATGAAGAATGGCACATATTGCTACAATGTGATTCCCTTCGGGCTAAAAAACGTAAGGGCCACGTACCAACGCCTAGTTAATAAGATGTTCAAACATCAGATAGGCAAATCCATGGAAGTTTACATTGATGACATGCTGGTTAAGTCTCTACGCGCAGAAGACCATTTGACTAATTTGCCTTCGGCGTAGGTTCGGGAAAATTCTTGGGCTTCATGGTATCAAACTGGAGGATTGAGATCAACCCCAAAAAAATCAAGTCCATCGAAGAAATCATGGTGGTAACGTAAAAGTCTTACAATGATTGACCGAGCAGATAGCAGCACTGGGCCGATTCATCCCGAGGTCATTAGATCGGAGCCATCATTTTTTCTCTCTACTCAAAAAGAAAAAACAATTTTCAGTGGACGCCAGAGTGCTAGTGTGCCTTGGAGGAATTGAACTAGTATCTCACAAGCCCTCCTTTGCTCCACACCACAAAGGAGGGTGAAATGTTATACCTGCACCTAGCAGTATACGAGGTAGCAATAAGTGGCGTGTTTGTTCGAGATGAGCAAGGTATGCAATTCCCTGTCTACTATATTAGTCGAACCTTGAGAGATGCTGAAACCAGGTATCCACACTTAGTAAAATTAACTCTTGCATTAATAAGTGCATCTCGAAAGTTGAAACCTTATTTTCAAAGCCACAGTATATGTGTTTTAAGAACATATCCTGTTCTGAATATATTGCATGAACCCGAATTGTCGGGCTGGCTGGCCAAATGGGCCATCGAGTTCAGGGGGTATGGTATTGAATATCTGCCTTGAATGGTTATCAAGTCCCAAATTCTGGCTGACTTCGTGGCCGATTTTACGCCCTCCCTCATGCCCAAGGTAGAAAAAACATTTTTGCTAAAAACAGCTGCATAATCGGGGGGTGTGGACCTTATTCACTGACGGTGCCTCAAATATGAGAGGATCTGTGCTTGGCATAGTTTTAAAGCCACATGCAGGTGGCATGATTAGACAATGTATAAAAACTACAAAGTTGACTAACAATAAAATCGAGTATGATGCTATAATTGCAGGTCTCGAACTAGCCAAAGGCCTGTGAGCAGAAGTCGTCGAAGCCAAACATCATTCCCTCTGGTAGTAAACCAGGGAAATAGAAGCTTCGAGGTTCAAGAGGTTAGGATGAAACGGTACCTAGACAAACTTCAAACCACTTTGCATCGTTTCATAGAATGGACTCTGGTCCACGTACCTCGGGAGCAGAACTGCAAGGCCGATGCACTCGCAAACCTAGGGTCATCCGTCGAAGAAGATGACGTACTCCACATGGCTGTTGTTCAGATATCCAAATCAGTGATCAAAGAAAGCCATTCCAAAATCAATTCCACCAGCCTGACATGGGATTGGAGAAACAAGTACATTGATTATTTGGTAAGTGGAAAGCTTCCCTCGGATCCAAAAGAATCAAGGGCCCTTCGGACCAGAGCAGCGCGATTTTCACTCGACGAGATTGGAGCTCTATATAGAAGAACCTTCGATGGACCCCTGGAAGTATGATTGGGACCAGGAGACACTGATTACGTGCTCCGAGAAATCCACAAGGGTACCTGGGGAAATCACTCTAGTGCCTATTCTTTAATACACAAGGTGATCAAAGCAGGTTACTACTGGGACAACATGGAAAGGGACATCAAAGAATACGTCCTAAAATGCGACAAGTGTCAGAGATTCACGCCAATGATCCAAGAACCCGTTGAACAGCTACATTTGATCTTATCACCATAGTCATTCATGAAATGGAGAATGGACATAGTTGGGCCCCTACCAACGGCACCAGGTAAAATCTAGGTTTATTTTGTTTATGACTGACTATTTCTCAAAATGGGTGGAAGAACAGGACTATTAAAAGATAAGAGAAAAAGAAGTCATCAACTTCATATACAATCCCATCATATGTCGATTTGGGATCCCCTCAGAGATAACGTGTGATAACAGGAAGTAGTTCACCGAAAGAAAAATAACAAAGTTTCTCGAGGATCACTAAATCAAAAGAATAATGTCGATTCCCTACCACCCGTGTGCAAACAGTCAAGCCGAATCCACAAAAAAGACCATCACTCGGAACATGAAAAAGAAGTTAGTGAATGCAAAGGGAAAATGGAGAGAAATTCTGCCCGAAGTACTATGGTCATACCCGACAACCTCTAAATCAAGCACCAGAGAGACGCCATTCTCTTTGGTATACGGGTCCGAGGCTTTGATGTTGGTCGAGGTCGGGGAGCCAAGTGCCAGATTCCGACATGCCACAAAAAACTCAAACAATGAGGCCATGACCACGTCCCTCGAGCTATTAGACGAGAATTGAGAAGCTTCACAAGTCCGTATGGCCGCCCAGTGACAATGAATCGAAAGATACTACAATCGAAGAGAAAACCTCCGATATTTCAAAATCGGGGAGTTAGTCCTAAGGAAAGTGACCCAAAGAACTCGAAACCTTATGAAGGCAAGCTAGGATTGAGCTGGGAAGGACTGTACCACGTCCTCGGAGCAACTGCCTAACCATTGGAACATATCAATGCTCAAGCGCTATTATTTCTAAGGTACAATCTTCACCAGCTTTCCTTCAAACTGTTACACTAACCAAATGCGCAGGTAAGCGATTAAAGGGAATCAAAACATCCCCCAGATCGAAGGCCTTAGGTTTTAAAGCAAGCACTGCGCTCTTTTTCCCTCGCGACAGATTTTATCCCAAAACAGTTTTTACCGATGAGGTTTTTAACGAGGCAACATCCATATGCTACCGAAGAATAAATCACTAAGTATTCAAGGCTTCTCTTTGAACAACCTCGAATACTGAGGGGCATCCCCCCCAGGAAATCACTGAAATATACCAAAAAGGGTTTCGACAGGAAAATGATGTATCGGACCAAACGGCCGAATGGACCGTGTCCGCATAGAATACCGAACCTCCATGGAAAAAAATTGTATACATTTACCAATAAATCAGAGAAGTACCTTCTGTCAAAACATTTTGCACATCAAAGAAGTTTGCCTTTTTTACAATAGACGGCCCCACGACCAAAATTTTAGCAAGCACACAAGAACTATCCTCAAACAGTCACTCCATCGAGCCGCCAAAAATTCTAAGCTGTAAGACCTCAGGGCAGGTAACTTCAAACTCACAAGACCTCCACAAGGCAATATAAACAACATAAGCCCTCCTCGAGGCAACATTTAATTCCAACTCAAGGACTGCCCCGACAGTCGGCTCATCAGGTTAACAAATTCGAAGCCGTAAGACCTCCGGGCAGGTTACTTCGAACTCACAAGCCCTCCACTAGGCTATATCAACAACATAAGCCCCCATCGAGGAATTATTTAATTTTGACTCGGGGTCTGCCCCCGACCGTCGGCTCATCAGGTTATCAAATTTGAAGCCGTAAGACTTAGGGGTAGGGAACTTCAAGCTCCTAAGCCCTCCATGAGGCAACATCAAAACGATGAGACCATAAGAAAGATTATACCAACCTAAAGCGTAAAAGCCCAACTCGCTCGCTACATTAAAGGTTGTACCAACCTAAAGCGTAAGAGCCCGAGTCGTCCGCTACACCAAAGGTTGTACCAACCTAAAGCGTAAGAGCCCAAGCCGCCAGCTCATACCGACCCAAAGCATGAGCCCAATATCAAATTCAAGGCTATATATCGAACTTGTAAGACCCAAAAGGGATACCTTCCATATATACTCCTTGGCTATCTAACTCGGGGACAAAAAAGGCTACGACCAAACACTATGACCACCGTCACAAGACTTCGGCCAAACTAACACAACTTGGAGACTTCCGACTGTTTCCATAAAATCACAGGCCTCAATTTACTTCAAAAAACTTTGAAACAACCGGTGAAGGGATGTACCAACCTAAAGCGTAAGAACCCGAGTCACCTGCTATGCTAAAGATTGTACCAACCTAAAGCGTAAAAGCCCAAGTCGCCCACTACGTTAATAGTCGTATCGACCTTGCATGTATAAGCCCGAGCCGCCAGCTATAGGTCATACCGACATAAAATGCCTCGGGTCCAATTTGAAAACCTGGGTGCCGTTGAGCTAGAGTTGAAATCCGACACGAAGACTAAGCCCGATACGATTAACTAAAGCGCCTCAGGGCCAAAAAAGTGTAAGAGCCGAAGTCGCCCAGTACGTTGAAAGTCGTATAGACCTTGCATGTAAGATCCCGAGCCGCCAACTATAGGTCATACCAACACAAAATGCTTCAGGGCCAATTTGAAAACTTGAGGGCCGTTGAGCTCGAGTCGAAACCCAACTCGAAGACTAAGCCTGATACGGTTAACTAAAGCGCCTCAGGGGCAAACAATCGTAAGAGCCCAAGTCGGCCCCTACGTTAAAAGTCGTATCGACATTACACGTAAGACATCGGGGTAGGGAACTTTAATTTCCTAAACCATCCATGAGGCAACATCAAAACTATGAGACCGTGAGAAAGGTTCGACCAACCTAAAGTATAAGAGCCCAACTCGCCCGCTACATTAAATGTTGTACCAACCTAAAACGTAAGAGCCCAAGTCGTCCACTACACCAAAGGTTGTACCAACCTAAAGCGTAAGAGCCCAAGCCGCCAGCTCATACCGACGCAAATCATGAGCCCAACATCAAATTCAAGGCTATATATCGAACTTGTAAGACCCAAAAGGGATACCCTCGTTATAGACGC